>WYDF02046796.1:0-12246 GCA_009867245.2 Adranes taylori | reverse complement strand
ATAAATAGATTATATTAAATAATTTCCTGGTACTTCCTTATTTTATGTTTTAATCCTTATTTTATTACTTATTGTTTTTATCAAATCT
This sequence comes from Adranes taylori, assembly GCA_009867245.2. Taxonomy (NCBI): domain Eukaryota; kingdom Metazoa; phylum Arthropoda; class Insecta; order Coleoptera; family Staphylinidae; genus Adranes; species Adranes taylori. The sequence goes on along the minus strand of WYDF02046796.1, from coordinate 12,158 downwards.
TGTTATGTGTTAAACTATTGTTTGAGTGAGTGGAGGGGGGGGGGGTGCACGCTTTTTACTTTTTAGTCACTTATGTTTGACATGTATCGATTGAGAAGCTTTTATGGTATATACGTAGTTTATTCTGTGTTTTTATTTTGGTGTAATATGTTTTTTTTTTCTTGAGTGTGATAATTTTAGTATTTATTTATCTGATAGGTATTGTTATGTGCTTTTAGTACATAACATTTCTTCAAATGGTTTTGGAATTTCAACCAGTACCAGCCCTCACTGCTTAGAAGTGGTAAATCTTTATCTATAAGAGCCAAAATGGCCTTAATCGCATCTTCTAATTCGACAAATCTACGTACCATGTAGAATATGGAGTTCCAACGAATGGCCACATCTTGATCTTTTATTCTACATATTATATCTATGGTCACAGAAAATTGTTGTATAGACTTTGGACATTAAATTTACTTTGTGGGAATAACACCCATAATATTTCCACTGTAGTATGCCTTTGCCAACACCTGTTATGTTGCTGGCATTATCATATACAGCAAAATTAAACTACAGTTAGAAAGAAAAGACAGATAGTTTCAGCTTGTTGAGATCCACTTTATTTTAATTAATTTAGTTTGCGATGCTGCATTACATACCAACCAACTCACCTAAAAGTTTGTGTTCTTTGTTCTGATTCGAAAAGAACTGTCCGTGGGTCACTATAATCACTGATTTATTTGTATAGTAATATAATTTTGGATATGTTTTTAATATGTATGTTGGTGAAATATGAAGAAAAGCCTATGATGATCATATAACTATGACAAATGATGATTGTTTTCATATTTACAGACACTAAGATGTCTCCTTACTCATTTAGTTTAAGTCTGAGGCTTTTCTCTCCGATTACAATAGAAAGTGATTTGTCAAAACTTTTTATAGATTGTTAATTCAATTAGATAGGGATGTTGCAGTTTCTTATATTAAGTACAAAGAAGATTGCCGTTTCAGTGTTTATTGTTTCTTTTATCTACTGAAGTATACTCAAAAATTAAAGACTAAAATCACAACTCGATCTGTTACCTTTTTTTTGATGTAAATTAAATTCTAGAATCTTAAATTCTTTTATTCTACTCAAGAAATATGAGAAATGTAAACATATATTTCAATACAGTTTTGGTTTATTTAAATTTCTAAGTAAATAATACTTGAACTTTCTTCTCTTTGTCGACTACATTTAGATTGGCATTGAAAGAACGTAGTGATGAACTTCTACAGCAACAGCGTAAAAATGTAATCGAAAATTCTCTAGCATTGCGTCAACAACAGCAAAAAATTGCGAAAGCCGCTCCATGGAGTCAGCCGGTTGCTGTCCAACCACAAGCAAGCGGCTTAACTTTAGCCGAAATCCAGCGCATGGAACGTGAGCAGAAACTGGTGAGGGTATTTTACATTCCAATAATTTCAGTACAGAAACTTTTCATGTTTGGTTTGGTCTGATTTCATTTTTAATGAAATAAACTAAACCACCTTATTGACTTTTGTATTTTTTGTTTCTTGAATAGTTGGAACAGCAGCAACAAGCAGCTCAAGAACGCGAACGCGAACAAAGAGAACGTGAACAATTGCGTCTACAGCAGTTGGCTGCTGAGGAAACTCCTGACCGATGTGGAGACGCGAATGGTGGAATGCAGCTTTTGTGGGCGAGTAAAGTGGCCGCTAAACCAAAGAATCTAGCGGTTAAATCTTTAGCTGAAATACAGGCCGAAGAACAGGAACAACAGCTTAAGGTAAATTAATAAGAGAATGTAGAGATTCGTGCACTTGAAAGTAAATAAACATATCCAGATGCTTTTTATACAAATAAGTAATGACCCTTTTTTACTTGAATGTGTAAAATATGTCATTCTAGCAAATTTGTGTATCAGCTCCTGTTTTAGAACACTGAGGGATGGTATAATATCGTAAATTCCTTAATCGAAATCAAGCTTCAAATAATTTGATTCGTAAAGTTATTCATTTTTATCTTTCATGTACCATATACGTATAGGTATAGGAAAGATATAGGATTCATGTTTTGACAATTTCATGATTCATGGTTTGAAAAATTTAAAAGAAAGTCGTATTTCTCGGTGTCTGTGTCTATGTCTGTACATTCAAGAATAAGAGTTCCGCAAAAACGATTGTTTAATTTTTTTAATAATTTTGTCATAAAAAAATCTGTTTTTAAACTAGGAGGCTGAAATTTTGCACACATATAGCGGCTCGTATTATGCGTCGAACAAAAGAAGTCCAATGTCTCTGTCTGCTACAGAACGTGACGTTGCCACGTTCAAAGTTTGAAAATATGTTTCAACATATTTGTTTTATAGTATACCTAAAGCCCCTTCCATTTTATTTGAAACATTTTTTTCTAAAATCACAATTTAACATTTTCTCGAAGTTTCGCAGTAATTTTTTTTTTAATTTCTTTTATCCAAAGATACTATAATATTTAAGGGATTAAGCGAGTTAAAAAAAAACGGACGGCTTAGTATTGGATTAATTTGACCTTGAAAAAAATTCTGCCCTAAATATCTCTGTTGCTATGAAAGTTCGAAAAATGAAACTCGGGGAGCATGTGTATGTCTAAGAAGCCCCATTTGTACCAATACATATACATTGAACCGACATTTAGCAATAAAAATTTGTTCAAAAACTTTTTAGTAACACCCTGTAAAAATTTATACATTTCGATAGCCCTTGTAATTCTATTTAAAATGATGGCACAAAAGTTAGGTCTAACTATTATTGTTTCAAAGATATGACACTTAATAACTTAAAATTTCGCAACTTGTCGCCATGACAACCGGCATTCAACAGTCATATATACATGTAAGGCCTAAGCAATAGCACCTATATGCAAAGTTACAGGAAAAAATATTTTACGTTGTATGAGATCTGTAGGACTATAAGACAAGTGGGTTTGCAATTCATTAAATGTTGTTATCAGTGGTGGGTGCACATTATAATTTTGGGAGGGGTTCAAAATGATTATTTTATAGAGAAATTCTGTTTTAAAACTAGAACACTGAAATTTCGATCGCATATAGTATCTTGTATTATGCGTCGAAAGAAATTAGTACCATGGTAGAACGTGTGTAAAACACGACGTTGCCACGTTTAAAATTTAGCAGACTTTTCGATATATCTCAGGAACTATAAAAGAAAGAATACTTGAATAAACTTTATTATATAAGGTCGTTCAATTTTATTACGGCTATTGTACTACATTAAATATCTCAGTTCCTATGAAAGTTCAAAAAATAAAACTTGGGCAACATGCACTTTAGCAGGCCGCGCCAAAGTGGGACAGCGAAGCTATCCGCGTGTCCACGTATTTTTAAAATTAAAGATCTAAGTTTTTATGAATACTTACAGAGAATGAATGAATTGCGTAAAGAGCAAAAGGAGAAAGAAGTTCTATCAGTGCCAACGGCAGGAATTTGGAATGGTCAAAGTTTGACTTGGACTAACAATGCTAACAATGAAACTCATTCTGCTGGTAAGTTTTAAATAATAAAATGATTATATCTTAGTATAATCTACTGGTGAAATTAGATTCCTTAGTTCTCTTTTGTCATCTTCGATACAGCCAAGTTTTCAATTAAAAATTAAAAGTAACAGGATACAAAGTAATTAATAAAACATATTATAATTACTGTCTAATTTCAAGTTTGCAAAACTCTAGGATTATAAATAGAAAATATAATAAACATCTACATAAATGACATCTCGGAATAGTTTAAATATGTTTTATTAATTAAGTAGTTTATTGTTTGTAATTTTTCTTTAAGTAAATGTGGTATTATTTATATGTACTCAATCAGATTTTAAAATTGTATTCTGTCGTCGTATAGGTTTCTGGGAGGAACCAACAAGATCGGCCCCAATGATTGCCAAAGCTCAACAAAACATGAAAATATTGCAGAATGCTCAAATATCATCCCAAAACGCCAACAAAAAACCGACGCCTGCAAGCTTAGTTCCAAATGCTTCAAAACCGACAGTTCCAGCTGTTGCCATGACAAATAAAACTGCCAAATCGTATGAGCAACAGCAACAACAACAACAACAACAACAACAACAACAACAACAGCATGTCAATCATAACAAAAATAATCCAGTCGATGAGTTCTACGATTGGTGCTCGAAAACGTTATCGAGTATGAATACGGAGGTTGATAGTAAGTTTTGTTTAGTTTTAAGATTTTAATTAATGCAATATTAGTATGTGGGTTGGGATGTATTTATAAATCCGTTGCTACTTGCAATAAATGCCGCTAATCAATATTTTGGTTAATGGCTGTTTCAAGCAATATTTTGGTTAATGAATGGCTGTGCTTATTGATTTCAGTTTTAAAATGTTCTTATTCATCAAACTCCACACATTATTTATCTCTGCTGTTTATTTTTTCTAAATACTTCATGTTTTTGGAACGACTAGAGATTTCAGGGTAAATATTCACCACAAATTAATGCACTGTAATGTAAAATTGGAAATCGGTACACTTCAGAATTTTTATATTTCAATGCTCTTTCTTCGAGTCATAAAACTGTCCTCTCAGGCATCTTTTGCAGATTGGTGCTGGTGCATAAGGTAGTGTACTGAGTAACCCAGTAGCAATATTTTTTGTAGCAATGGCAAATTTCATCATCATCGACTCAATGTTGTTCAGTTAACTAAATAAAAAACTCACTTAACGAAGTTTCCAAAATATAAGTAATTCAAAATAATTATAAACCAAAGCATAAATTCCTAATGGCTTTCTCGAAGAGAGGAGAAGGAAAATAATTTTTTTTCATAAGGCCTACTTTACCTCTTTGCTACTTTTCTCCTTATTCTTATCCTCTCAAGCACTTTCCCTATTTTCTGCGATTTTCTTCTCTTCGTCCATCCATACGATTCCTACGCATTCCTTCACCCAGTGTTCCCAGAACTCTACACCCATACTACATATCCTATACAACTTTTCATTTACATCTACCCAAAACATGTTTTCTCCATACTTCCGCATCTAAATGTAGCAATTAATATTTTATCCTCCAAATTTATGTCTTTCGCCAAATATCTCGCCTTCGTTCCTATTGATCTAATGTATTTGTAGCTCCCATTATATCTGCACAGTCTTAGACATCTTAAACATTCTTCCCGTTCTTGCTTTTCATGTCTTTCATTTTTTCCCAATGTGGCGATTCCCCTTCATTTATTTTCATTGTTCACCATTCCATCGACAACCTAATTTCTCATACACATGTGCCCTATTCTCATCCACACACTCCCAATAAGCCCTTGATTTCATTATTACATTCGTCATACACACATTTCACCACTCTCTCTGACATATCATTCATCGCCTTCCATTTATATTTTGCCATTTTCCACCCAACACTTATACATTACAATTTCACCCAAAACTATTTCATTCGGCGTCGATCCTTTTAATCCAAGCATACTCTTTAATAAACCTATTTGTAGACGCTCCATTTCTACTGGTTCTCTCACCGCCCATATTTCTGCACCATACATCATTACACTGTTTGCACATACATTCAGAGTCAACCTCATTCGCAAGGAGCTCCCATATTTAATTTCCTAAGTATTTGTACAATCAACAAATCCTAAGTATTTGTACCTTTTTACACATTTAATTTGCTGACCCGCTATAAAGAAAACATCTATTGTACTATCTCTTCTCTCTCTCTCTCTCTCTCTCTCTTACATACCATTATCTCTGTCTTTTTCACATCCAATCATCTTGTTTATATCTTCTCTTTTTCCTGCCACAATGTCATCCGCATAAGACAGTGACCAAAGTTTTCATCCACCAACAATAATCCTTCCTGCCTGTCCTCTTATGACCAAATCTTTCCTGATCCGATACATACAAGTTAAATAAATTCGCACTTCAGGATATCCCTGTTTTACACCTTATTCCACTACAAGCCACTCAGAAAAATTTTCACCTACTTTGGCTCTGTTTATGTTAATGTTCAGAGCCAAATGAGCCTCTTTATGTTCCGGTTAATAGCAACCTCCTCGTTTCTATTCCACAACCTGTTCCTTATCAAAATCTCGATTGCTAACTTAACTCCAAAATAAAATGTATAACTTGTTTCCTCTATCCTCTATTTATTTCCTTTTGTGTGCACGATAAAACACCCTTTTCATTAATGTGACTTTCCAATCTTCTATTCACAACCTCTTCAAACAATTTACAATATGTTCATAATCGTTACGCTCGCACATCTATCCACAATAGTTCTAGCATCCCTTTTATATACTGGAACGATTTATCCTCTCTTCCCTTCCTCGGACATTTCCATCTCAACTCTCCATATCTCATTCATTCCTCTTACTACCGTTCTTAAACTCTTCTCATTTATGCACTCCCAAATGTGTACAACCAAACCATCCAAATCTCTACAACCAAACCACAAGTACATTTTTCTTTGGTTTGGTTCCCTTACCAATTCCTCAACACTAGTATCTTCGCACTTATTACATATTTTTGTATCCACCCTTCTATCCTTTTCCTCCCTTTTTTTCGACACCCATGTCATTTTTAATTTTCTTTTCCCCTTCGCTCAAACCTCCCAACTCTTCCCCTCTTCCTGAAACACTTCCACAACTTGCACTCTATTTTTATAGCCTTCATTGCTTCCATATCTTCCTTCTCTAATTTAACTTTGCAAAGTCCTTCCTTCTTCCAACTTCCCTTAACTATGTGTTTGCTCACAAAATTATACCCCCTTTTTTGCTTATCATAAAGCCTCTTACTTTCTTTTTCCAGAACTCATACTTCATTGTATACCTTTTGCTACATTCTTTATTTTACCCATGTCTCCTTGTTTCCACACCCTTAACATACTTTCACCTCTCTTTCAATAGTATCTTTAGCACTTATGCTATCCTAATCTATATCCTCGAGCCTACGTTTATATTTATTTTTCCTTTATTCCCCATATATATCGCACATCCCTCGTTTCCACATTATTCTCTAATTCACATCCCTCAGTACGTTTCCACATTCATCCTCTCATCTCATCCACTAAAATCTCGCCATTTGCCATGTCAATTTGAATACTTTTAGTTTTCTTTAATGAAGAGAGCCAAATACCACTCATAATTTACAACAAATTATTTTATTCGTATTTATATATAAAAATGATGAAATTTAATATTTGGTTCTAAATATCATATTTTGTTTACAGTTCCGACTTTTGTCACGTTTCTACGGGAGATCGAATCAGCGCTGGATGTACGCGAATACTGTCGTGACTATTTGGGTGATAAACCTGCTATTGCATATTTCGCTAATCAATTTCTCGAAAAACGACGCCAGCTCAGGCCTAAACAAGGCACACACAAGGATGATATGTGTCAACCAGCGCCTGCTGTGATGCCCTCAACCGGCCACAATTACAATAATAATAATAACATGATGAATTTCAATGACTTTCAGGAAGTCAAAGTATGTGAACATTTAATAACTAACAAAACTAAATTTCTTTAAATTTTTTCTTCGAGCTTTTTTTTATTAAGAAATATTATTAAATAATATCAATAGTCTGTAATAGTATGAAAGTAGTGATCTTTGATCGGAAATCTCGAATCAGTTTCGAGTTTCACATTATACGAGAGGTTAAGTAGCACTGGAATTCAAATTTTCGCGATCAGGCCCCACGAGTCATTTATAGCAAACATGCCACCGGGAAATTCTCAGTGCTCGCCGGATGAGTCCAGCATTGGCCACTCACACGATACGATGTCTTAGCGATGAGATCTCCTTTCTTGATTCATTTCCAACTTCACAATGCAATTTCGCGAATGGTGGTATTTAATATTAAATTTGTAAATGAATTTGAAAAATATTCCAAATTATTCCTTTGTTGATTACTCAAGAAAGGATGTGACTGAAAACGTATGGAACAAAATTGTGTTTGCTGTTAATTTATCAGGTCTTTATTACTTTTTAAATTTTTTAATTTTCATAATGTTGATGTCTTTTGTGTCGGTTAGCTCGTTTTGTAATATTTGTTCAGTCAAATTTAGTTTTCTATAAATTCCTGGCGTCACATAATGTTATTTCTGGTTGGTTTATGTATTTGTGTTTATAGTTGATTCGCTTGTTGAATATATATGTACATATGGTTAATTATGTGTCCTATTTTTCTGTTGTGTATTATATGAATCAGGCACGTTTGCAGGGGGGAGGGGGTTGGGGTGTTTGTTCTTTAGTTCTGAGGATGGTTATGATTATTGATAAGGTTGAGGGAGTCTCCAGCTATTGCATAGGATCCAAGTTATGAAACACGTAGTTGCGCAATGAGAGTGATTGGATGTCGCTTCATGGATCTTAATCGTTGTCGGAGAGATCCGCGATCCGGTGGTTGGTGGCCAATTTTCTGCTTGGCTTTCCGATTGACAGCGGCTTTCTCCTGCTTCCATCATGTGCGATTGCGTCTCCCGATGCTAGATTGCGTGAACCTTTTATTGTAGGCAAAATTTTGGTGGTGATACACTTGTGCATCATAAGTGGTGGTAGCTCATAAGCGGCAGTGGTAATAACTCTACGTGACCAAAATCTTGGGAAGCGTCGCATCGAAAATTTGTAGATAGAACTAACAACCAATGACAGAAAACACAAAGGGTCAGGATCATAATGGTTTATTGAAAATGAGTGGATGTAAGAAACGTTGTCATCAAATTTTCCGGTTAAATTAATAATAATAGCTTTTTGCAAAAATCACCATACACACACACACACAAAGCTTCCGACAACTCGTAAAAATTAAGTCGGCATGTCGTATAGCATCAACGAAACAAGAATACGCAGGCGGCTCTTTTGAGTACATGTTCCGCATATAATCGAGAGGGTCGGCATCGTTTGTGTATATCTCTACCGTATTGCATCTATGCCAGCGGCTTTTTTTGTTACATTTATATAATTTCGCGCCATATTTATCTTCTAAATTTTATTTGTCAATTTGTTTGTATATTAGTTGTTAATTAATTATTACTAAATTGATTAGTTAATTCATTAAATTAATTTATGTTAATTAGCCGGTAACAGAACTTGGTTATTCGTCTCATTTTATTCTACTTTTTGTTTCAGAATAAAGGAAAGAAATCCAAGAAACCCAAAATGATGAAATTAGATGCTAGAAATCTAGGCTTTAATGTGACTGCTGCACAAGATCGTCTCAACGTAGGTGATCGAGATTATGGCGATGATTTGTAAAAAGTATATACGGAGTCTACGTTTTTCTTTTACTGATAATTAAAAAAAAAGATTTCTTATAAATATTAGTAATATGAATAATAATAATATATTGTTGATTTTTCTTTTGATATATAAAAAAACTGTCATTTTATTTAAGTTGCAAAAAACAGATACGTTTAAAAATAGTTAATACGAAAAAAATATATATAATTCTTGTATATAAAACTGAAGTATGCTGGTTTATATTTTCTTTGGTCCAGTCTAACCCAAATTATCAAATTTTTTAAAGAGTTTATTCTTAAATTTGTGTTAAATGCGTAGATTTTCTATTATAAAGATTATTTTTATATATTCTGATTTTCGGTTTCTGAGAACAGAATACATTAAGAACACGTCCTTGCATAATTTAGAAATATCCGATACGTCTTTGGACTCATCCATTTATTATTATTGTTAACATCAAGGGCTGTCTTCGAAATACCGCTCCACAGCACTGCATTCAAACGGCTTATTGTACACTCCCTGATGGTTTAGTCACATCAGTCCAATATATTTGTGTCTTGTACCAGTTACAATATTTCCTGATGAGAACATTTTTGTACCAATTCATTGCTCCAAATAGGTTTCCTTCTGGATGCCAATGCTTCATACTTGCACAAGATGTGTTGAGTTGTTTCGCTTTACTCCAGACAGCTTAAATTCTCTTCATACATTCTAAATTCTTCCAGACAGTCGTCTTTTTAAGGGTGCTGAATTTGTTATTCTTTGGAGGTGCACGCTACAAAGCAAAAAAAAAAAATACTTCGTAGATTCCTGTTCCCATCTTTCCAGAAGCTCCTTGAACTGTATGTGAACCAAACTAGAGTACATTCTGGGAAGATAGGAGGGTCTTCTCTCCACAAACCTAAGTCTATGATGACCTCATAGCTTCTCTGCATATTGTAGACTGATGATATTTATTTATTTCTTATTAGATTTTTACAATATATTGTATGCCATATTCTACAACAATATAGGATGTGCCAAAATTTAGTAACTATGAAGTTATATACTGTACGGCAGAATTATGATGGCGATCGGTGGGGTCTATTCGCGCAAATCTTAGCACGCCTTTCCCGGAAATGATTGCTTAGATGAATCTTAAGCTTGTTGCCAGTGTCCTAAACGTAATTTATTTTCTATAAATTAATATAATTAGAGAAACTACTCAAGATTCTATAAGCTTAAAGCTTATTATAATACTACAATAGGCAGTAGTTTTCAAACATAATACTACAAAACTAACAAGATATGGTCACGCGCAGATAATGCTTTCTCTCTTTCTTGCTTGTGACGTCACTCAGTGACAAATCCCAATTCTCTTAGCTTTATTTCTGTTAGGGTGTACTAATTTTATTTGTAGATTTTAACAACTGTTACGAAACATTGTTTTAAAAATGATGCACTGCTGCGCAGTTGTGGGATGTTCATCTAGTAATAAGAAACGTAGTAGTACTTATGATTCAGAATGTCGTTACTTGCATTTCCAACAGACAAAAAGACAGGTGCGACTTGGGTGTATTTGTGTCATCAACAAAATAAGTTTAATAAAGACGAGGCGAGAATATGTTCGAAACACTTTCAGGATGAGGATAATCGTTTAAAAGACAAGCTCTTAAATTGCCTAAGAAATAAGTCGAAATTTAAAATAGAAGCAATTCCTTTCATTAAATTGCCCTCAACGTCTCTCAAGAGAGTTTTTGCAATGATCTGACCCATGGTGATTAATGAAAGCTATTCATGAATAAGAGAAATATTTCTTGACTAATTATATTCACTAATTATTGCACATCTTTTATTAGAACAAGCATAGATCTCGAGGTAGAAGAAGTACCAGATCTAATTGACCCTACTATTCTAGAAAAAAAAAATGGATATCGCCACTCAAACTAACAATGAAAGGTATAGATTTATGTACATTTTAATTTGGTTCATAAAAATTATTTTTAAGTTTTGATAATACCTTTCTCGAAAGAATTAAGATTCTGGAGGACGAATGTGCTGAATTGCAGAAAATCAATGAAGAAAACAGAAATAAAATAAAGAAAGTTCATACTGAAGGACAGTGTCGGAAGCTTCTTGAAAATAACACAAATGTCCAAAGGACTGTCGAAAGATATTGCATCGACAATATTTTTATAGCAGGAGAACCGCGTTTTTACAGGCTGCTAGGCAAAAGAAATGACGCTTTACCAGGAGTATCCACTTTAAGAAGATGTGCTCAGAAGATAGATTTCCAACCAGACATCTAATAATTTTCTAATAAAAATTAAAATATGATCAGTTAAAAATTAAAATTATTTATAACTTAGGTATTAAGACTGATTGAAAATTCATCTTTACCGATGATGCAAAAAGCTTGTGTTCTTCTTTTTGAAGAAATAAAGATTCAAACCACTTATGATTATGACAAGAAGGATGATACAACTTTAGCTGCGGCTAAATATATACAATTGGTTAAGGCTCGTGGCATATGTGATAATTGGAAGAAACCAGTGTTCTACGATTATGATTGTAAATTAATCAAACTTATTTTATTTAAAATAATTGAAAAAATGGAAAATGCCGGTTATCCAGCGTATGCGACTAACAGTGATTTAGGAGGTGGAAATAGAACTTAAATTTCTATCAATAAATCCTGATTTATAAATCCAGTTAGCTCAAAAAGAGTTTATACTTTTTTACACACACCACACATGATGAAGCTTTTAAGGAATCATTTTATTAATTCAGATTTTGTACTAAATGGAAATACAATTAATTCAAAACCAGAAAATAATTTTGTGGCAAGTTTTACTTTTTGACGTTGTGTAACACAGACTGTTAGAGATTGTTCATTGATTTGATGGGATAAATTTAAATATAAGT
>WYDF02046785.1:0-12246 GCA_009867245.2 Adranes taylori | reverse complement strand
ATGTAATATATAGATATCTTTCACATATCTATATATTACATACCTATATTGTACATGAAGGATAAAAGTTCGTGGACGTGATCGCCAACCCATCTTTCATATACTGGAAGTCCTACGTTTTGTTATATCTTGCATAAAACACAAATTGAACTTTTACTTTTGAATGTCACCTTTTAAGTCATCTATTAAATTCAATTAACATAATAGTGTTTAGGGTAAACTAAAGAACATTAGTCGAACCTATAAATCGCCTACCCATGAATCCCGCGGTCCCCCACGCGGTACCTTCGATGCGGGCAGCTTCACTATCCGCTTTGCCGCGCCCTACGGACGGTCATTACTCAAATTTTCACCGTGTTTGCCTACGGCGCTGTGCTGACCGTTTGGCCATGGCGTACTACCGCTCTTGACTCGACTCTCTGTTCGGCTAATTTCTAAAAGAGCAGACTGGCCTTGGTCTTATGAAATTGTCCGTTTTGGCGCACTCAGCTGCCGATTAGACTTAATTTTTCCCCACAATCGCTTTTGAGCCACTTTTTCATCGTATCCAGTTTGTGTAAAATTGAGATCCATGGGTCTTACACTTGTTCCCCAAGTTTTATTTTTCAACTTTCATAGAAACCTAGATATTTTATGTAGTACAACATCCGGTCTGAAGTAAATGGATCGCAAAGTTTACAAAATAAGAAACACCCTGTATATATATATATATATATTAGTTTATAATTTAAAAAAAATGTTCCAAGTAAAATTGAACGAGCTTTAGGTGTCCTACAGAATAATGTTTATTCAAGTGTCCTATCTTTTATAGTTCCTGAAATATATCAAAAAATATCATTTCGAGACCCTCCAAAAATTAAAATGTGTACCCGCCACTGATAACAACATTTATTCAATTGCAAAAGCAATTGCAATTGCAAAGTCGATTAATCTCATATAACGTAAAATATTTTTTCCTGTAACGTTGAATATATATGCTAAGTTTCCATGGCAAATTGCAAAATTTTAAGTTATTAAAGGTCATATCTTTGAAACCATAGGACTTAGACCCATCATGCGTGGTATCATTTTAAATAGAATTACAAGAGCTACCAAAATGTAAGAAATATACAGGATGTCACTAAAAAGTTTTTAAACATTTTTTTAATGCTCAAAATCGGTCAAGTATATTCAGTTTACCATCCTGGAAAAAGTAAGGTCCTCAGAGTTACTTTGAGATCTTTTTAGGAAACCTTTCTGAGTATGAGCATGTTTCATCCAATAAGTTATCCTAAAAAAATGTGTGCTAAAAACATAAATCAATAATTTGTATTACGGAAAAGTACTCAAGCAGGTTCAATCCGCCACTGATTTAACTTGAGAAACATTAATCTAAATTTCTATCTGGATTTTACTCTACGTATAAATTCTATTTTGGAAAACTTATTTACATACTAATTTCTTAAAAGACTCTAAATATGTTTAACTAGTTTCTAAAATAAACAATTCATGTAAATATGAACTTAAATATGAAGTTATTGTGTTGAAAATAAAGAAAAATCCCAAATTTTATTTTATGATTAATAAAAATATCATTTTCAACAAGAAATAAAGATATAAAATGAAATGCAAACAATAATGAAAACATGTGTGACTTATAAATGAAACAATTTTTATAAAAATTATACTTTAAATTAGAGATGCAAACCAAAATTATTATCCCTTACGAATACTTTCCACAATTCATTATCCTCAATATAGAAGTTATATTCTAGTTATTTTTCTTGGATTTGAAATACCTAACAAAAGATAAGGAATTTTGCGACTGGAATCAGTTAGCTTCTCCTTTTTCTAATTCTTAAAGTAAACTCATGCCGTTTAAGATTAGGCTTCGTCTTGCTCGAACGAATCGGATGAGCTTAATTTAGATAGAGTCTATAAGCATCCACGCCAGCTTACGGCAATCTCTAACGCCTTCAGAAAACCGTTATATGTTAGAAAGTTTCAGCATGTAAGGGTGATACTTTCAACCATTATCTATAAAGTAAATCTAACCTACATTTATTTGATTTTTATTATTTTATTTTATTTAATTATTTTATTTGAAGTGAAAATTTAGTAACAGTAGTTTATTATCCCAATTATTAAATAAGATAATGCTACTTATTGCTTCAGTAGGATTTTCCCTAAAAATAATATATTGCCAATGAAATTAAAATTTTTAGTACTAATAGGTTTATTTTCAAAGTAATTACCGTAACAAATATATTAACAGGAACCTATGTTTACAAAAGAATTGTTCTTGTCCATGATGATAAAAAACTTCATACAATCATTATGGTATCTGAACTTTTAAAAACTGGTTTAGCTATTACAATTTAAAGGCAGTACTAGAAGAGGAGGAGCGTAGAGGCACGTATTGCTAGCAAAGATTTCAATCCTCCGCGGAAGTCGGAAAATATTAGCCTTTCCGAGCTCACTATTTAGACTTTAAATTGTACAATGCTGTTTTGTTATAAACGGGTCGGGTTATTCCCCATTAGTAACATATTATAGAGTTGTGGCTAAGTGAATGTTATGAATGTTAGAAGTATGTGAATGTTAGTATGTCTATGTGAATGTTAGAAGTAATGTGGAGCTGTGTCTATAGCTATGCTGGAGGTCAGCGAGTCCCAGACTGCTGACACAGTAATAATAAACTGTTGTAGGCAATTGTTCATAAATGTTCTTTGTCATTCTTAATTGTAATTTAATGAGATCATAACCGATATATCATATTGTATTTTTCAAATAAATTGTTTTTATAAATAAATTTTCTTTTACAGAAAATTTAAGTAGTTCACTTCGCTGGCGTGGTAAAACGTAACTTTCTCAACATGAATCACATCATGTCGGCGATCTTTACATTTATTAGGGTTAGGTTAGATTTATGTCCTTTTAAACATAAATCACGGCCTGTCTTAAGGCGAACGACGTAGGGTATTTACTCAGATGAACGAGATGTACCTAAACTTACTAAAACTTGTTAAAATATTTACATATTTTTTACTTTGTTTTTTTTGTAATGTATTATTCACTTGTTAATTTAAAGGCAGAGTTGAGTCGCAAAGAAGGAGGTACCTTGTGGATGAGACCCTTATAATACAAGGTACTTTCGATGAACGCTCGTACTACAAACATTTAAATATTAATTAATTATCAAATAGTGGAATATAAAGATAATCTGGATTACGGCTCTTATGATCGTTGGTATTGCAAGAAGAGCTGGTAAGTGAAGTTAATACTTGTCACTGGTTTTTCCAAGAAATAATTAAATCTCTCTACCGTCCAAAAGAAGTGATGTTAAGAGTCAAAGAATCATTAGGAGAAATTTCATATGGATTCAAATAATTTAAATTTATAAATTTTACTCTATGTTCTTGTTTTCCTGTATTCCTTGTAACAAAGAGAACTACTTTAATTAGAACAGGATCAAGTACCAAGATAGAAGATAAAATCTATAACTTTTCTGTATCTCAAACATTTCTTATAAAGAAGCATATAATTAAATATATTTACTAAAAGGTATTTAGACAAAATTAAACAACTAGTTAGCTATTTTATTTGCGCCGATACGGCAATTATGATGAAATCACAATATTTAGTACTTAGTACCACATGCCTGCTCAATGTCAAGTTATAGCATATTTTCAATTATGTTTACTGTACATGCACTATAAGAGACAAGTTTATGTGGTCAATTTATTTGCTTTGAATTAAATAAGAAAATTGCTAAATCATAACTATGTATATTTTAAGTAAACTATAGTATATTATGAATAAAAACGAGATATAATATGAAAACAATTAAAAAGCAACGTTTGCTAAATGCATATTAATCCAATATCAGTAGTACAGCCACTTAAACTTGTACATACTACAGTTCATTAAGATTATTTTATGTAAACACGCGATGTGCACGTTCATAGTATATAAGTTCATCGCATGGCATTTAACTAATCATGACGTATTATTGTTACCTTAGATTAGACTATAAAACTGACTGATTAATTAAATTAAATAGAGATTTTTGTTAGCTTTTATGTGTGTGTTTTATTTAAACCACGTTGATCTAGCAAGGCTCCACATTGAATTAATTGGATTAATTTCTAATTACGAGCCGCAAAAGAGTAAATTCCAACCTATCCTTTTGTATAAAATGTAATTATTGATAATGAATAACTATGGCCGGTTAGAGTTTCTTAGCATCAGAAAAAAAACGGCTATTTTATTAGTCAAACTTATCGAGTGTGACTAATAAAATATTGTGAAATGATAATATGGGCGAATGAAATATTGTGAAAGATGGGAATTTGAGATTCAACTACACGAATTAGTTGATAATCTACCTTCAATGCGAGGTGGAATAAAATTTAATTGTTTGCGAGTAATTCTCGACAAATGTTTGAATTTTATTCACTCGTCCAGAAAATGGTTTTTACTTCGTTAGCTCAACTTGACACTATAAATTGGAAGTTTAGAAATAAACGCATTTATTATACGCAATTGAACTATATTCTAATGTTATATATTTTTAATAAGTCTAAATAAGTTTATGTTCCAAATAAATTTGAAAATAATTAAAAAATTATAGACATTATTAACACAAAGTTTCTATAGAAAATTGTAACATCACACGTTTACCATTTCATTTAATTAGATTGTTATGCATTTCCTTTATTTTTTATTAAATTTTGATACCGAATTTTCTTAATTGAATTAATTAACAATTGCAATAAGCAATTCTCTAATAATTCATCAATTCAATGAATAATCCGCCAATATAATACATAAATTGTCTAACCCAATCAAATTTATTATTTCAAACAAATATAATATGCCAGTTAATAAATCAGTGTATTAATAATCAATTATCAAATAATAAATAATATTAGTACAAATTCATATCAAGACGACAAGCGAGAATGATACAAGCGTCAAGAAAAACCAATGAGCATGGAAAAACATACCGACATTTATACACGTAAAATTTAAAATTTCTTCATATGTTTATTCTAAAAGAATAAAGAAAGCATAAGTTATTTCACCGAAAAGCTAGCAAGCGAACAGCAGCTTTTTGAACGCTTACTTTAAATGTATAGGATTTTCGCATTTTAATATTTGTAACGTTTTTTAATATTGTAACATTTTAATATTTGTAAACTTTTTTTAATTTCATAATTTTAAGTGGCGAAAAAGCGTAACGAACTTTTCCCACTGCTTATTTGTAATGAACCGTTACACTTTACACCTTCGGTGTTTATGTCAAATTTGATGGCATATTAGGTCAACGTGTTTTTAGAAGGTGTTTTAAAAACAATGTTTCCAAGAATTTGTTGTAGAAGGACTCCTACTACTACCACTTCCACCACTTTCTTTCACCAATAAAATAGAGCAATGTTAGTCCTTAAATGTCTTAACGGTCTCTATTCGGATCTCTTAACGGGCGCAATTCGAACATACCTAAAATTATCTAGCAGAAGTCTCGTCTTTTGTGCGGCGGACGCTGTAGAATGTCACGACTCAGCCGACCCATCAAAAGCAGCCACCATCAACTAATCAAACTTATTCCTAGAGAGCGAGAAGTTGCACCCCGGAATCTGATTTGTTCTAAGTAAGCGTTACCGTTACCAACAAAAATCGCTTATTTTATTTAATTTAAATTAAATTACAGTCACCTACAGTCAATAACAAAAATTCTGCAATCATCAAGTCAGGTATAGATGTACTACCTCATTATTTTCTGCTGAATCTTTTGTACTCTCATCACTCAATTCAAATTTCATTCATTCATATCATTCTTTTATAATCCTTCCTTGACAAATCTTAGTCAGTGGAGAATCCATGAAGTTGACATCAGAGGAAGAGATCAAACAACCATCCACACGACGAGACATCGGAGATGGCAGGGATCCAACACTACAAAGTAACGCGAGAAGAACATCATCGGCGCCTGTTCCATTACTTTGTGCGACAGCGAATAAATCCGTCATCGCTACAAATTAATTTTCTTACGTCGTAAAATTTCATCGCTTCTTCAGTAATATATTTCACAACATTTTCCACGTCTTCGTCACCTCCACTAGTTGGATCAAATTACAACATTTGCGTTAAGCATTCATTCATTTAATTCTACCGACACTCTGGAGAAGCCATCAAACAAGCCATAGATCTAATGAGAAGATAAATAATTAACATAAAAATCAAATTACTTTTATTTCGCTATTTTTTTTTGTATTTTGCAAATGGTAGACAGTATGGAACAACCTAACAATTTTGCATTATTATTAGCATCACAACCAATTGTCAGTATATTAAAATCGTGAGAAGAAAAATATATTTGACGTTATAAATATTAGAGAAAACTAAACCAAACTATTTAAACATGTTATTGGGTACATCATTATAGCATTTACGTACTTTATTATAATAATTAAAAGAGCGAATTCTAACCCAACCCTGTATAATCTCATCCAAGAGCATACTTAATGTTACAAAGAAACGGAATAAAATGTAAAAAGCAGTGTAGTAGTTAAAGGTAAAAAAATACAATCCTGTTTTGATAAGAACAATTCTCTAACAATTTTTGACCAGGTTACAGTGAATTAAGGTACTAAACTGAGTTTTGGAACTAACGGATGAATTTTTCAAGTTCTATAAAAACGAAAGAAATGATGTTCAAGACTTTACTCACCAAGAATAAATTCTTGGTGTATTGAAATTGCATTACACCAAGAAATTGCAAGTAATTAAAAAAATTATTTTATAGTAACAGCTATTATTGGTTTAAGTACTGACATGGTTAAAGTACTTGTACTTGGTATATTAACATAACTTACATGTGCCAAGTATTTGATTACGCCACGTAGTTGCCCTTCCACGTCGTATACCCTTCTTTTGATACGTATCTCGTAGACTGACCTTAATGATTGTTTGTAGAAAACTGTATGATTGTATGGGGCAAGCAAAAAAATCGTGTTGTACAAAAATCTCTCGTCTTTTGTCAATTTGTTTTCCTTTTCCCATGAATCACTTTCTTCTGTCGAACGTTTGATTGTTCATCCCTTTAGTTTCTACACGAAGTTTGTACGTATATTTACACGATTTTTGTTAGGTTTTCTAAAATATTTATATATCTAGCAATACGTTTACAAAATATTCATTAAGAACTATCAGCAATATCGCACATACTTTATAGTCCATATTAGGGAAGAAAATTGTTTATTTTCCATTTAACGCAATAACACTTCATGAAACAAGTGCATTATTTTACCAAATCGAAAGTACAAATAAAAACTTAATCAAATTGTTAGTGAAATCACAATGAATTGTTATCAGATTAACATGCTCCTTGTAAATTAATTCAATTAATTTACACATAAATAATCCTCTAGTATAATATAAATAATTTGACCAATTAAATTTAATTTAAAATATATAAGTTATTGTACGAAGTGAAAATTGCAACGTGTAATGACGCGAAAAGCAAAGAGGAGCATTTTCGGTAGTAGGTAATGCGCCGGCTATGCCAGATGTTTGAACCCAAAACACGCACACTAGTAGCATCGTCGTAGATAGCGTGACCTTGAGTCCAATAGAGTTCCAGCTCAAAACTTCAATCATAAATACATTATGGGAAAAAGGACTGCCTTGAATTGACCTTGAAAAGCATAGGGTTTCTGGCTAGAAAATACACTGGATCAAAAAGGGGACTGCCAAATTAGTTTAAATGAACGTCCCAATCATCCCAATACAAGTTTTTCGCGAACGAACAAATTAAATAAATTGTAAAATATATGAAGTGAATTAGATCAAATTAGCTTCAAACTACTTTGGCGGCTGACCAAACTATATTTAAATATGATAGCTATTTAGAACAAGTGAATATAAAAAATATTGTATTTAACCTACAATTGTTCTGCGAACGAAAAATGAAATAAACATTGCTAAATACATTAAATGAACTTCACAAACCTTCAAACACACTTTTTAGAAGAATTGGGACCTTCATTTAACCTAATTTACAGTCCCCTTTTTGATCCAATATATTTTCTTATGGACGAGTGTGCCAGAAACCCTATGCTTTTCAAGGTCAATGAGCAAAATGGCATTCCCTTTTTGCCGTAATGTATTTCTTATGGAAGTTTTGATCTGGAACTCTTATACTCCTACTACCGGAGTCCAGTTCATGCTATCTACGACGACGCTACTAGTATGCTTGTGTACCGCAGGAAAGAGATGCCCCGGACGACCTGGCAAACGAAGAGTCGCGAAACAACTAACTAGTTCACATACATTCACACTAATAACAAGAGGTAGCGGAATAAGTCACACACACACACACATATTTGCTTTCATACGGAAAAGCATAATTTTGCAAATGTCACAGTTTAACACCGACATCGTACATTTCAAATACAGCCCATTTATCATTATTATTTCATTAAGTTTGGTTTCCATGTGTTTGGCTAAAAATTCAAAGATAAAAGTTACAAACTAGTGAATGAAAATTTGTTAATAAAACAGATTAGATTTTCTAGTGTAAAAGTAATTTCTTTGGTCGATTCGGTGTTGTGGTCAACGTTTGGTTGCTGAGTGAATTCAAAAACAGCAGTTGGGTGACGTTGGCGGTATGGTGATGTCGGCGGTAACTGCTGGAGTGTTGACGAGTAAAGTGAGCGAATGGTGACGGTCTACGAATGTTGATGGTGTAAGGCGACTTGGTTGTCTGGCGATGAGAACTCATTAGTGACGGTATTGCTTCCATGAGGATGTCTCGTAGGTAAGATTGATTCATAAGCGAGGTTGATTGGTCAGTAATTTGATCGGCGGTGAGGTAGACGCGTTGATGATGTGGATTCGTCGGTTTACCATTTCGATTGTCTCGTTGGCTCGTCGTTGCGTTTGATATATTGGTCGTGGTTTCTCCCCTCGGCGTCGATCTTATCCAGGGTGCTCGAAGACACGGTTAAAGGGTATGTGGTATAATTAGAAAATTCTACCTAATTCATATATTAGTAACTATATAAATTAGGTAGAATTAGAAAGTATATTTATAGAGTCTAAAGATTCAGACGAATGATTAAAGTGTGTAAATTACTTATACTTGCTTTGCTGGCATAGAAATTTTGTACTGAGATTATTTTTTAATTTAATTCTTGTAGAAGAAAAATTCAGTCGGTGTTTGCGTTGGCGACGCATTACTTAGACAAATGCTAGAAATATTAATGTGTGCGACTGGCTCATTCTAACTCGAATATTTAGTCACTTATGAGAGTATTATTACTGATAACGAGCGAAATGCTGACTCAAACAAGAACCAAAATGCGTCTTGTCGAAAATGAACCTGGCTTTTGATTTGAAAGCAGAGATTTTTAGCATCCGGCTTCGACGGTGGGAGTTCTGAATACTGACGATGATAGTTAGGCCATGTTTAGACGAGATTTCTGGTGAAATTTCTGGATTTCTGGTTTGAGAAGGGACCATTTTCCCCAATAATAATCGTTCTTTTATCCATGGCGAATTTTAAAGACTAATATTGCATTGCATCGCTGCCAAGATATTAAGATTCTATACTTCTAGTATAGGCAGTTCTCCAATCAGATTTAATATGCAAGCGAACTTGCTATCGGCGTTCCCATTCCAATGCCGCTTCGACCAATCCCGGAATCGTGGTGGCAATTTTTACATGGACAGCAACATTTCTTTCGAGTATAATAGGCAAATTCGTTAATAACCGTTAAGTCATAAATGACGGCAAATGAGGGTTTTCGGTTCGACTTCTTCAAAACTAAATGCGTGTGATGTATATTCTTGTCCTCTCTTTCTCAACTGACTCTCTCACACACATACGAACATGAAACTTTGTTAATTTTTGTGCTTTCGACTTGACTCCAAACCCGACATCCCTCCATCGGTATGCACGAAGGAGTCGTATGCTGCTTGTTGGAGGCTGGATACCTTTGGTCGATGATTCTAAACACAGAATTTCCTAACTACAAAATTCGTGTCCATACAGCGCAAATCATTACGTGGTTAGAATTATTTTCGATAAGTATGATAAGTGAATGCTTTATTTATCGACTTAGCTAATAATTAATAAATTAATTATCTGATGAGCGCTTGATTGATGTTTTATTCGTTTATCGATTCTGTGAGGCTATGTCCAATTTGCCGATAAGAACGTGAATCTTCTCAGCTAATTTCATATAAAAGGACCCCCCCCCCCGCCTCAAGCCAGTGTTAATTAGACGCATTTTGGGTCTTCTTCCGATCATCTACGAGTGATTATCTTCACGCAGATTGGCAATAATTCTCTGTTAAGTGACCAAACTTATTCTTGAAGAGCGAGCAAAATTCGCACTCTTGAATTTGATTTTATTCCAAGTAAACGCCAGCGAAAAATCGCTTATTTTATATAAATTTAATGTAAGTTCAAATACAATAGTAAAATTTCATCACATCATATAGATATATACAAATTACATTATATTAAATGTCGCCTGAATCTTTCGATCTCTAATCATCATCATCATCTGATCTTCAATTCTTCTCTCTCACTCATATCAATATTTCATAACCTTTCCTTGATAAACTTCTTCCTCGATGTGCAAAATTATTGCTTACATCTATTTTTGTGCTTAAGTATAATTATATTTGATTATAATAATAAGAGCAGCTAATTTCTAACCCAATCCGGAATTATCTCATGCAATGAACATTTTATGTTACAAATAAACAGAATATAATATCAAAAGCATTATAGCAGTCAAAAGTATCAATTACGATCCTGCTTTGATAACAATTCTGTTGTATTATATTTCCTAAATTTTTGCAATAGTTTGATTAGGGTGTGATTAAGAATATTTATAAAGAAATCTTTGCAAAATATGCTATATAACTTTCCTTAGGACTTCCTTAGTTATTGGTGGTAAATAAACGTTGCCAGATTTATCTTTTTGACTCACCGTTTCACTCATAAACATAGTTCTCTAAATTTTCCGGGACCTTTTCAAATTTCTGGTTTTCAGAGTAATAGATTATATATTAAAAAGTGACATACTTACATGTGTTTAAGATTGCTTATAAAAGTTCTGTTTTATTACGTTTTGAAAGATTTTATTTGACTGTGGGTTATATATTAACACATATGACTTACAATATAATTAAAAATTGAAGTCTTAAACAATTTTGTCCATGAAAATACGATTTTGTTTTCATTGCCTATTGCCTATATCTTTTTAAATTAAAACGTTTTATTTTTAAATCTTTGTTTACATAATTTTTTATGCTAGATTTAATAAAAACCCAATAGCTAAACCAAAATATTACAATTTGTACGATATTTAGTCCACATATTCATGACTTTCTTAACCAATTGTGATTTATTCTAACTCGTATTTGTTGGATATATGCTGAAACATTTCCATTTCTCTTCGCTCTTTATATTTTATACATTTTAGACTTCAGAGAATTTTACGACGTTTACGCTTTAATGCTTATATATTTAGCAACGTTACTACAAAGACAAGAATTTTAGTCCTGTATTATTCAGGTAAATCTTCTCATAGCTACGAAAAAATCCTATTCGACTATCAGATACTACAATATATATCAACTGTGAAAGCTGACATCTGAATATAGTTTATTGTTCAAAACTTCATGTATTCAAGCGAAACAATACCTATTTTTGTACCATGAATAGACTAACTGTAACACATGCATATACTTATTTAGTCAAAGTTACATTTTTGCATCACATCCGCCATATTTAAACCCACGTGATCATGAAGGAAATATTTTAAATGTCACATTCTTCGTCATTTGCTGCAGACCAAAAACTAGTTCTATACAAAACTCATACTCCAACAACCCATACTCCGAAAGCTTGTATTTTGTTGCTCGCCTATTCTAAAGTCAATGTCAGGCCGACGTTAAATTTAGCGATCGGCGAAAAACCTGGCTAATGGGTAGGGGAAATCATTTGGTTTTTTATCCTACTTTTCAGTAATAAAATTCGCGAAAGCTTACATATATATATATATATATATATATATATATATATATATAGTTACTAGTGAAAATCTAAAATAAGATCAGATAATTCCAACCTTATAACCAGTCTTGGACTTGACGTAACATCAGACTAGGATTTCTCTCCCGGGATTTCCCGTTCTCGATTTCCCGGGAAATCCCCAAAAATATCTATTCGAGATTTCCCGAGAAAAA
>WYDF02046774.1:0-12246 GCA_009867245.2 Adranes taylori | reverse complement strand
GAATTTTGTGTGATTTCTTGTCCTTTCTTTAAAATAGGAGCACAAACTTGAAATGGGACGAGCATATAAACGGAGTTGTAAAGAAAGCTTTAATATACATAACGAAGAAAGCCTTCCCTAATCCATATTTCATGAAAGACATAGAGACTCTAGAACATGTACTGTGAAGAGCAACCAAACTAAAAGTTAGGATTAGGAATTTATCATACGAAGAAAGATTAGCGTTCCTGAAGCTTCTGTCCCTAGTAGAACAAAGAACTCGCGGAATCCTGCTCGGTCCAACCTATACGATATTAATGGTTACTACCATTGTAATTTAGAGTGCATATTCAGGAGGAATACAAACACACACTTCCATAACCACAGTGTCAGATTAGAACTGAACTCTGTCAAAGCAATCCAAAGAAATACTGTATCACCAACAGAATAGTACCACAATGGAACTCTTTACCAGAAGACGTTGTTAATGCCACATAGAAAAGCAAGTTTAAGAACGGACTGGACTGTATATATTGCGTGATTACTAATACTAACTAATACAAATATTAATTGAAATGCTTTTTACCTGTATATTTTTCTTTTGTGCCAAAAGATTATTATCCGGTTGTCTAACGATTGCGTCAAAATCGTCTGGTGAGAAGAAATCACCTGTTTCACTATTGAGAATTGTTGTGTCAATAATTAATTTGTCATGGTCAAAATTAGATGCTTCTACAGTTTTGAAAAAGTTCTTAAACGTTTCTTCATCATCTGGTCGATGGACAGTAACTTTACGTCCGCTTTTTGGATCTTGAATAGATTTGATCGATTGATGGTTAATTCGATTTCCATGCGCTAAAACTAAAAATACAAAATTCATGATGTTTTCGCTTCCAGAATTTTCAATAGGCAGAAATAGGCATATTTATGCACAAAAGTCTTAAGTCAAGAACGTAGGACTTCAGAGAATTGAGAATTGATTGGATTAAACACCATGAGCGCTGAAGCCTCTTCGCTTAAATCTTCTTGATTAAGAAGTAAGCGAAGCACAATTTAAAAGAGTTGTCTAAGTTTCAAATGGCTACCATAGGGGATGATGAACATTCGACTATTTCAAAACACTGGTGGATCAATGTAAAATTGTAAGTTTAAAATGGCCACGATTTTCGTACGGAACAGTGTTGCTTTTGAAAACAATCCGCGAAAGTCAACAAATCGTAACTAGTCGTGAGCTTGTTATTGCCAATTCAATGAATGGCGTGTGTTGAAAATGTCTATATTTGGAACCAAGCAGAGTGCAGAACGTACATACAATTACTAATAATAATAAAATGAAGCGGATAGAATTTTACAATTCCATACTGGAAATGATGGAAGACGAAATTTTCATTTAACGTTCCATTTTTAGTAATGAAGGAACTTTTCACTTGAGTGGCACAGTCAATCGCCACAAGGAGGAACAAAACACCGATATGAAACAATTGAGCACGATTCCTCTAATTTGAACGCCTTCTGTATTGTATGTTAGGACAAGGTTTATGAATCCATCTTTTTTTAAGAACACGTTATCTCGTTTGGTCCAAAACTAGCTCTTCGCTTCACTGCACGCAAATTAGTGCGACTTCATTTTCCAATAAGATGGAGCGAGAAAGTATGAAAAATGTTTTCAAACTAAGTACAAATTAATCTGAGATTCGAAAAAAGATTTATAATTAATGATGCATATTAGAAGTTATAATAATTTATTACGCAATTACAAGTTATTTCAAATTGGATATTATAAGACTTACCTGAATCAACTGTCTGAATTGAGGTACAATTATCAGAAATACTTCTTGTAAATATTTGATTATCGTTGGGTTCTGGCGAAACACATGACGATGAATTATCTTCGTTACTGTTATCGTCACCTAAAATTAGACATTTTTTTGTTTATTATACTTTACAATGTCAATTCATACTAAATAGTCATAAAAAATTAAGCAGTTTCGTTTTGACCCTTTGAAGTGGTTTCGTGCCATTACGCTAAAGAGACTCTTCGAAGTATAAAAGTCCAAAAATATACAGTTTGTCACAAGAGACAATAATCTGCTAAATTTTTGGGCAATTTGTCCAGTTAATACTTTTCAATATTGTACAAACATATGGGTTAAAATCAGTAGTGACTTTGGTCAAGATATGACAAAATCTAATAAAGGATATAAAAAAAAGTTTCGCATTACCAAAGATAAGGGACTGCTGGCATTGTTACGGAAAACTTATAGAAAAATGAAGTTGAGATAAAGATAAATGATACTGAAATGTAAGAAAATATTTCAGTATAATTAATGAGGGATTTCCAGAATGTATTACATCAGATATGAGCATGAAAAAAGAAGAATGATTCCGCGATATAGATGTGGGAGTAAGGAAAGGGAAAGCAGCTATTAGATGGATGAGACTGAAAGGATATGTAGGAGAAATGTGGAAAGATGGGAGCATTAGCTGAATGTATGTATGGGAGTGATATAGAAAGGAATTCGGCGGGGAACATAAGAAAGTTTTTGGGGGAACAGTCGAAGGTAGAGGGATAATGCGAAGAATTATTGTGGAAAAAGGGAAGAGGAAAGGACTTTGAGAGGATGAAATAAAGTAAGGACAAAGATTCCTTATTCCTGCTAGGAGAAGTTGACATGTGTTTTTTTTTCTTCTTTCTTGAAATGTTACCTTAAAGTACTTGGAAATAATTGTATTGATGGAATCTTATTTTGAATTAATTGTAATTTTAGTCCAAGCAATAAAGAATTTTGGTTTCCATTAAAGGCCGGAATTCTGGAAAATCCGGCACTTGAAAGTATTGGCTGTGCCCGAAAACGAATTTTAATTATTTTTACTTCATTTTGGAAGCATTGACTAATTAATTTCATTGTTAATTTCACAGGAAAATCGAAATAAAACAAAACGGTACTGAAAATCTGATAAACAGGTAAATAAATTAATAGACCACAAATAAAATGAACCGAAAAATAAACACCATAAAAAATATTACAGACAGAATAATGAAATTAAGAAATCTATGCTTCCAAAATGAAGGAAAAACAGAATTAAAAGACATTTTCAGATGCAAATACCCCCAGAATAATACATAAACTACACAGAATAATACATAAACAAAAAAGATTCAGAAATATTAACAAAACCAAAAAAGACAAACACTGTAAGCATGACATATATGTTACAAAACTAAAAGAAAAACTAGAAGAACATCTAAAACAAATCCTAAAAAACCACAAATACAACATTACATACAAAACTAAAACAAGATAGATACAACAAAACAAAGGAAAGCCAAACAAAAGAACTAATTGTATTTAGATTATTGGTTTTTTTCACGCTAATTCTTACAGCTTCACGCTTGCAAATTATTTAGCGCAATTTAAACCAGAAATACTTGTATTTCGATCAGACATACATGTATTTCGATTATTGATTGTATTATATTTTGTATTTTAATATATTTCGTCATTTCGTTGAATTTTGTTGACGCGATTTATTACATCTTCACGCTTGCAACTCGTTTAGTGCATTTTAAATCAAACATACTTGTTCTTCGATTATTGATTTTTGTTGACGAGATTTATTACATTTTCACACTTGCCATTTCTTTAGAGCATTTTAAATCAGACATACTTGTATTTCAATTAATAATTATTAATTATTATTATTATTGGCGCATTAATAATTATTGTTGGTGAACATGTAATAATCATTAGATCTTCACGCCTACAATTGCTTTAGTACATTTTAAATCAGACATACTTGTATTTCGGTTATTTATTTTTATTGACGCAAATTATTATATCTTCACGCGTACAATTCCTGTAGTCCATTTTAAATCAGACACACTTGTATTTCGATTATTTATTTTTATTGACGCAAATTATTATATTATAATTTTGTTAACGCGAATTATTACATCTTCAAGCTTGCAATTCTCTTAGTTCATTTTAAATCAGACATACTTGTATTTCGTTTATTGATTTTTGTTGAAGCGAACTTCACGCGTACAATTCCTGTAGTCCATTTTAAATCAGGCATACTTGTATTTCGATTATTGATTTTTGTAGATGTGTATTATTACATTTACACGCTTGCAATTCCTTCAGTGCATTAAGTCCGACCTACTCATATTTTTGTTGGAGCGAATTATTACGTCTTGACGCATACAATTCCTGTAGTCCAATTTAAATAAAACATACTTATTACTACATACTATTGTAGTAATACACATACTATTGTAATTATTGATTTTTGTTAACGCGTATTATTACATCTTCAAGCTTGCAATTCCTTTAGTTCATTTTAAATCAGACATACTTGAATTTCGTTTATTGATTTTTGTTGAAGAGAACTTCACGTGTACAATTCCTGCAGTCCATTTTAAATTTCTTTAGAGCATTTTAAATCAGACATACTTGTATTTCGTTTATTGATTTTTGTTGAAGCGAACTTCACGCGTACAATTCCTGTAGTCCATTTTAAATCAGACATACTTGTATTTCAATTATTGGTTTTTGTGGATGCATATTATTACATTTACACGCTTGCAATTCCTTTAGTGAATTTTAAATCAGACATACTTGTATTTCGATTATTGATTTTTGTTGACGCAAATTATTACATCTTCACGCCTACAATTGCTTTAGTACATTTTAAATCAGACATACTTGTAATTCGATTATTGCTTTTTGTTGACGATAATTATTACATCTTCACGCTTATTCCTGTAGTCCATTCCTGTAGTCCATTTTAAATCAGACATACTTGTATTTCAATTATTGGTTTTTCTGGATGCATATTATTACATTTACACGCTTGCAATTCCTTTAATGTATTTTAAATCAGACATACTTGTATTTCGAGCATTGATTTTTATTGACGCGAATTATTACGTCTTCGCACTTGCAATTCCTTTAGCGCATTTTAAATCAGACCAAATTATATTTCGATTATACTCTTTGTTGACTCCAATTATTACATCTTCACGTTTCCAATTCTTTTAGTGTATCAGACATACTTATATTTCGCTTATTGAATTTTGTTGGAGCGAATTATTACATCTCCACGCTTAAAATTCTTTTAGTTTATTTTATATCAGACAACTTGTTTTGCGATTATTGATTTTTGTTGACGCAAATTATTACATCTTCACGCTTACAATTCCTTTAGTGCATTAAATCAGATATACTTGTATTTCGATTAATGATTTTTGTTGAAGCGAATTATTACATCTTCACGCTTACAATTTTTTTAGTGCATTTAAAATCAAACATACTTGTAGTTCGATTATTGAATTTTGTTGACGCAAATTACTAGATCTTCACGCTTGTAATTCCTTTACTGAATTTTAAATCAGATATACTCGAAACGAGTTCTGGAATTGGTGGGGATTCATAAAAGTCTGATATGGATTAAGTAGAACAATGTGAATGATTGCTTTAATTGAAGGGATATGATGGTTGCTACATAGGTGACATAAAAAGATGGCGGAAGGAAAATGTTTTATTAATATGGTAAATGCTAAACAAAATGATGAAAGATGTAGAAAAACAATAAGGCATGTAAGTATAATGAATATTAGGAATAATAGTATATATAAGTGAATAAGAGTAGAAGGAAGTGTGCCATAAAACATTGCATCGGTAATTAGTACAGAAGAAAAAATAATAATTGCGATTTAGATGTGAGGAAAGAGTTGAAGCAGTCGTGAAATAGATGAGTTGATATGTAGATGTGAAGTATAGATATTGGATAAATGAGCAGGAGAGGATGTGTAATATATATGGTAATAAAGAGAATAGATCAAATTACTAGGTGAAAGATTATGCAGGACTGGAATGAAATAAAGAGGGAAAAGTATGTGCAAAGAATTTACAAATGTGTTTTGGAAAGGAAGAAAAAGAGCTGGAAGTAATAAAAACGATAAGGGTTAAAATAAAGAGACGGGGAAGAATACAGATGAAAAAGTTACTCCATTTAACACAAAAATTAAGTTTAAAATAATGCTTGAGATTCTATATACTGTTGGTACAGATCTCTGGGCCATCAGCTACAACCTGCCAATCAATATTGACTTAAAATATTAGTTACATTCCCACGTACTAATTCATATTACATAAGAGCGATCCCAAATTTTGGTAGAAGGATTAGGTCCGTAGCGTGGACGAATCTCACCCCTCAGCCAAGTTCCTGTGTCAAAAAATAACGCGACATTACAATTGACTTATATAGAAAATAATTTTATATATAAAAAACAATATTGTTTTTTTTTTGGCACGAATTATTACATCTCTACGCTTACAATTTCTGTAGTGCATTTTAAATCAGACATACTTGTATTTCGATTATTGATTTTTATTGAAGCGTATTATTACATCTTTACTCTTGCAATTCATTTACTGCATTTTACATCAGACATACCTGAATATCGATTATTGCTTTTTTGTTGACGGGAATTATTACATCATCGCGCTTGCAATTCAATTCTTTTTCAAATGTATAACCTTTATATAAGACATACTTGTAGTTCGCTTATTTATTTTTGTTGACCCAAATTAATACATCTTGTCACTATAAAAAAAAAATAGTACTTGAGATCCTATAGACTGTTGGTATCGGTCTCTAATCCATCAGCTACATCCTGTCGGTCAATATTGACTTAAAATATTAATTACGTCAGCACGTACAAATTCAAATTACGCGGTCGTGTGACAAAAAATAACGCGACAATACAAAAATTATATGTCATTTACATTTTATAAACAAAGATTTATATATTCTCATAGACAAGTGATTTATCTAGAAAATAATTTTATATATATATATATAAACAATATTATAATGTAAATAAGTTTTTAGTCTCGTGAATATGGCGGGAAATAGCCGCTGAAACGTCGAGCATATGTCACAATAAATAAATAAAGTCAAAAATTTTATTTCTACTTTCCGTCATGATTTTATATTCCCGCTCTTCATTGTTGATTAAGTTACATTTAAAAATAAAAACGGGTACGTAATTTATTCAACGTTAATATACATTATGAATCACTTACTGCTGCTAGATTTTGCACCAGTCGACAAGATGTTAGTATCCGCGTCCTTTCCTCTAAAGCGTCTTGCTTTAGGCGCTCGTCTGACGCGAGCATCGAAACTCAAACGCACACTTTTCGTTCGTATATCATTTTGAACAGAAATATCCTTGGCCTCCAAATAAGAAGAAGACAATCGTTCGTTTACTAATGACTCGAATTCACGCTCATCATCTTTAATCATTTCATTACCCTCTTCGCCCTAAAATATAAATATAACATATTTAAAATTTACAACGGTGGATTTTGCTATGAACTGAAATACGTTAAATGAAATCAAATCATAAAACTTATTGTAGAACAGTTCTTTCATAAATTAGAAATTACTTTACGATACGCGTTATTTTCTAATTGTCTGGTAATATTCAACAGCATAGTTTATATCAAGAATATCAAGAGAAATAAATAATTACTAGTAACCGTCTAGCTAATTGCGAAATAAGCAAACAAAGAAAATCATTCTGGAAACGTTTACCGTACCTACTTCCAGCGCAGGAGAAAATCAGCGCCATACAAAACAACAGTGCAGATAATAAAAATCAATACATTCTTTGCACTTGTGATTTAGGTAGACGCTTGATGATGAATCGCTAAAACATAGCGATTTACAACCTTAAGCGCACGGCGCATACGATTATGCATGAAGAAATTTGGCAAGGCTGGAATAGGACGTAAAGATGATGTAAAGATTTTAAGAGAAAAATATATCAACTAGAGTGACAAAGTGGTTGGAAAACTTGGGATAGTAAATAGAGATAATGATAGTATAATTTCGAACATACCATTCACTGATTGCGTGAAGGTTTTGAGCGCTGATTGCGTGAGAAAAGAACCAATATGATGAGATGACTGTCTGAAACTTTTAGGCGTCTTTTCCGTACATGAAGTTCCACTGAGCGGTTGACTTCATGGAAGGCGTAAGGCCAAGCCAAAAAATGTCGAATCAAAACACGTATTTAAGTTAAATTCAACTGTGATGTCTTAGAAATGGCTGATTGGTAAGCAATTTGTGATAATACTACAAACTACCAGATTGTACCTGAATGTTGTGCCTATAAAGTGTAGTAACCTTGAAACCGTTTTGCTAAGTGTTCCTAAATTACCTAAATTTTAGAGTAATTCAGCACGCTCAACCCCGCTAAATAATTAGGGAGCATTATGGCAAATCTGATCTTCCGGAGAGCGATTAAGAAATGAAAACCAATGTCATAACACGTTAATAACGGAGTTCGTCATCGTTACCTGCAGGCAGCGGTTCAATGCAGCCATATTGTGTGTTGGTCATTAAACCAAAAGAGCAAGAGCAAGAGCAGAGCAAAGTTTCGGTAGCCAGAATTGGTACAGAGACGGATGATCAACCCGTTAATGCTGGAATGGACCGCTATCGCAAATAAAGACACGTTCGATATTATTTTTTATTTAATTTCAAATGTATAACCTTTGATATGTTTTTTTTACTTAGCGCTGGTGATGTCCACCTTCTGTGAGTATTACTCTTTACTAGTTATGTTGAATTAATGCACTTGACTTTTGAAACGCATATTTCTGTGTGGCCTCACGACATACTTCTTTTAATTATTAGCTAGATTTATTTTTGAGTGTTGTGGAACCCGAAGGCGTACCTTTAGAAATGGCTACCCACATGTAAGTGTTTTGCCGTTTTATTCATTTTATGGAATTGAACTTCCTGCGGATTTAATTATTCACATTTATTTCATTTATGTTATTCTGATTTAATCTACCGGCGTAATTAATTGTTGCACTTTATTTTCATTTTTATTGAACATTAAAAAGTGATTATTTCTGATCTTCAATGCTGATTTATTATATATTATTAAATTTAATGTTATATTTTTCTGAATGATTTCCAATCCGCTAACCTTAAACTTATTCATGTTTTTATTTCTTTCCACCTGTCCCTATGAAAAATAATGCTTGAGATTCTATATACTGTTGGTACAGATCTCTGGGCCATCAGCTACAACCTGCCAATCAATATTGACTTAAAATATTAGTTACATTCCCACGTACTAATTCAGATTACACAAGAGCGATGCTAAATTTTGGTTGAAATGTTAGGTTTGTACAAAGCGTGGACGAATCTCACCCCTCAGTCTCACCCCCGAAACTCACCCCTCAGTCAAGTTTGTGATTCAAACTGATGTTATCTTGAATATTATGATGCAAATGTTAAATCATTAGGGGTGTATGTAAACGTTCAGTGTATTTTCATATGCATTTAATTTAACTATAATGAGGTATATTATTATTACCATAGATGTAGTATAAAAGACTAACTAGTTTTAATAAATTGAGATTATCTTGTTAGCATTAGTACTATGTGTTTTACTCAAACCACGACGATCTGACGATACTTCACAGTAATTAGATAAAGTTCTAGTTACGAGCCAACAAAATAGTAACATACTATTACAATTTTGTTCAATATGAATGCATCTTCTGTGCAATATTATATTAATGTTGTCGATACAAAAATAATAAATTTATTATAATCAATTTGAATTACAATAACATAAATATTAGTCATTATTTTATATCTGCATATTGCTATGTTTATAATAAATATATTTATAGAAAATTGTTTTTTATTAACACATATAGTAGTAGTCTCTAGGGCATTTACTCATGAGGAACGTTTTTATCGGGATTTGTTAAACTGAGAATTTTATAAAACTTTTGCTTTATCTATCATTTACTAAGAGTAACAATTCGTAACACATGTTTATTATTATATGATTAGGGTGATAATATATTTATACATATTTATATTTATCTCACATTTGATCAATATTAAATTGCTCTATTACGCTGAAAACGATACTACACGATACGCGGTTAATTTGAATTTGAGCAGACATGATATAATCTCGAAATAATTCGCGCCACGATTACATTGTATTTTTAAATTTCGCGGGAATTTCGTTCGCAAAACAAATATTTGATCAAATGTTGGTCATTTTTTCCCTATAGTAAATTTTGCAGATTTTTTGAAATTTTGTGATCCGTTGTATTCCTTATAGAATTTTTATCCTTGAACTCTTCTAATACAAATACTTACGACAATGGTATGGAGTGCAGACTATGATTCGCTGAGCGCATACTGCATGAGGAAGAAAGAGAAACAATAAATGATAGATAGAAAATGTGATGGATAACATTTTCCGAAAACACACATGATAAAGCTCCTGCTATGATTTACAATTAGTCAATATAAACTTAAATATAGAAAATTCCACAAACATATAATAACTCGCCAGAGTATATTTTTAAACATAGATAAATCAACGTACGTGTTTTTCTTGTGTATTGACGCATGTTTCGCTGATAACTTCGTCTTCGATTTTGGTACCATCCTTTGTCATAACCTGCTGTTTCTGCTGTTGTAATTGCATGCGACCAGCAACAGTAAAATTGACCGCATCGGATTTTTCTACGCGATTTTTCCATTGTGCAGCTGAAGCGTCTAGTTCGTCTTTCGCTGCTTTCAAAATACTATTGTTTTTGGCGCGTTTCTCAGAGAGTTCATCCTGTATAAAATAAAACATATAATATTAATATTAAAAGACCTTGGATATTATAGGTTATATCTAGAGAACTGTTAAAGTTAGACCCATCGTCTTGGCTATCGTTTTAAAGAGAATTACAAGGGCTAGTAAATATGTAAAAATATAGACGGTGTTAGTAAAGAAATTGCTTTATTACTCAAAATTGGTTCAGTGGATCCCCACAGCTGAAACTTTTAATATGAAGTCCAAACTATTGTATAACATGGAAGAGTTTCGTTGGATGATTTCGTACAATTTTTATTGAAATTTAATGCAACACGAATGCAAAAACCGACTTTAGTCGAAATTTGAGGATAACGCACCACCAGGACAACAATTCTAGCTGTCTCTAGCTGCCTGAGCATAATTTCAACGCGGTCGTGATAATATCAGTAGGATTAAATTCATGTAGGGGGGGTGGGGGTCTTTTAGATGTATTACACCGATAAAATATTGCTTGATCGCAATATTGCGATCTACATTGTGAATTAAAATTTCAAAGTTACTTCAAATTTCATTGCTTGTTTTCCTTGTCGAAGTCCTCGTTGAAGACCCTTCTTAAAGAAGTTCTTATTTTCCCCTTGTTAAAGATTTTTGCCCTTGTTGAAGACCTATCTTCTTCACGGTTTTCAGAAAACATGGTTAGTGTCTTTGCGTCTGGGAAAAACTTATGTAGGATCAATCCCAGTATACAGAGGGATACATGGTTTATATCCATCTGTACACTTCGATTGATCTTGGTTATTTACAATCGGAGGATTATTTCATTCGTTCGTAATGCGGAAACGGTCATGGTACCGATTAAGAAACGCTTATGATATGTAACCGTCTCATAAATTCAGGATAGGACTTAAAGATCTTCCGTTTTGTACGTGTTGGGGGAGGTAAGGTGATTTAAATCATTTATACTTTGATTGTAGTAATAATAGAAGTAATATATATTGGAATCGACTCCCCTTTTCAAATTGATTCATTGTTGTATGCTTTTACGGAGGATCTAATCTGAGCATTATAAAGTTCTGCTATCTCTAGTAATATTCGGAATTGAAGTTGGTATTTTGGATATATCGGATAATTTAATTATGTTTCCTTTGTTCTATTGTAACGCCAAATTCTTGGGATCCTACTGTAGGTATTTTAAATATTTTAATTGTTCACGGGAAATAATGGCTAAATGATAGAAACTTATTAAAATCAATAAATTCCATAAAACATTGTAGCAATTTATCAGTATAATTCCATTTAATTATAAAAAGTTAAATTAAATAATTTCCGAATAAAATAGAGATTCATTCTATCTGAAAAATAAACACGCATGATGATTTCATCGTGCAGGTGTTACTTCGTAGGTGAGAGGGAATCTAGCGCGACGAAAGAAACTAGAATCAAAGGGGAAAAGAAAATAGTATTTTTACGAGAACGAATTTTTCGCTCCTGTGTGTTAGAGAGAGATAATTATCTCTCTTTGAGAGAGATAATTATAGCCCATTTGCTCTTATCATAGCGGATACACTGTAGAATTTCCTTCAGGTTTTGATAGGTTTCTCTCATCGTGACAGAATAAGCAACAGGGA
>WYDF02046763.1:0-12246 GCA_009867245.2 Adranes taylori | reverse complement strand
ACTTAAGTGGTAAACCTGTTAATGTTTAATTTGCGAAACGTGTCAATAATGTTATTTAAAACGTATATTAAATAATCCACAATAAATTTTGGTTAATAATTATCACTTTTGATTATGTACATGTTACTCAAAGTTTCTTCACAATTAGCATACATAATGGTGACGTGTGTTTATTATAAAACATTATTAAATACAAGTACCACACCATTCCCCTAACAAATAAAAATTCGCAATCCTGTATGCCAAAAATTTATCAGGAAGACCAAACAACCCCATCAACCATTCGTACCCACTCCTATTACTAAATTAGGATCCTTAACCTGTACCACCCTATACGGACCTTTATATAACACCTTTATATAACAATCCACCAATTTAGGCAATTCACATTGAACTGACAGAATCCTGTGATGGAAATCCTGGATTTATTTGGGTGTCCTATATATACTTCGCTAAGCATATCTGGATTGAAAAAGAACTAAATAGAGATACTTGAATATAAACAATTATTGAATTAATTAACTAATAATTAATTAACTACCGAAATGCTAGTAAAATAGAAAGCATAGGCAGTGACGACTTTCTAGGCAGATATCGTGATAGAGAAAATTCTTTAGTGGGTAGTAGTTTAGTTCTTTCTGTGTCGCTTAAAAAATGCATTAATTAAGAACTATTATAATAAGCTTTGTCTTCGCATTTCCAAACAGTGTAAGAAAAGGTCATTGAAACAAAAATTAGGAAACAGTGTCAGAAAAGAAACGAAAATTAGGAAGAAACCTCTTTTGCAAGAATTATTTTCTTGCAAGAAAATAATTGTTTTGTAAACTGAGAAAAAGAGGCTCCAGATTGAAAAGAGGACCCCTCACTTATCCCAATTTTTGGAAAAACAAAAATTAAAGATAGGTGGAAAAGAGTCTTCCTCACTTGTCATCTTAATTGTAGTAGAAACAAAACAATGATGACAAGTAAGGGAGCCAGCCTCTTTTCCATTTTTCTTGAGTTTACAAAACAAATATTTTGAAATGTGAAAGAGCTTACTATCTTTTCCATCTTACTTCAGTTTACAAATCAAATGTTTTACAAAACTTGCACGAATTTATAAAAGTTGCAAGAATTATTTCCTTGCAAGAAAATAATTGTTTTGTAAACTGAAGAAAGATGGAAAAAAGGTTTGTCATTGTAATTTCTGCTTCTACAACAATAAGGATGCCAAGTCAGGAACCCTCTTTTCCATCTTTCTTCAATTTTTGTTTCTACATAAATTAGGATGACAAGTGTGGGAGCAAGTGCTTTTCCATCTACCTTCCGTTTACAAAACAATTATTTTCTTGCAGGTGTCATCCTAATTGTTGTTTCTAGGACCTTATCTTACAGGTTTTTAACTAGCACATATTTCTATTTTATGATGTGGGGTACTTGTTCTAATCGGAAGTTTCTAGAAATAACTTTGTCCATAAGCAGTTCTTTTATAAATATCAATTACAACTAATATAAATTGCATTATTAATATAAATTATAATAATGCTAAAAAATGAGTTAATAATCTAATAATTTTTTGTTTTAGTGCGTATAAAAACATTCAATACACTGAGGATAGTTTCTATGCCAGACAAAAGAACAGACAACACAATGTCAAACTAAAAGTATGAAAAGATTAGCCAAAAAGGATGTGTACCGCATATTACTTTCATGCAAAGAAAGAAGGTGGTCTCTATGTGACCTATATACGAAAGTACATAAGCACTTATTGTGGTCAAAATGATATTATTCCAGATCGTTGAATATTCAAACATCAGACATAAAATGGTTTTAGATTTTCTATTGAATAGGGAAGAGTAAATATTTGTCGTTTTCCGTTGCTATTTTTCAAAAGATTTTGTCAATTTGACATGGATGCGAATTGACTAGAGTAAATGAATGGATTAAAAGTCTTATTGAATGGATTTTGAGCTCCATTGTTCGCCTTTTTTAATGGATATTTACAGAGCCGTGCAAAGGGAAAACTGCGCCCGGGTCAAAGTTGGAAGTTGCACCACTCCCCCTCCCTTTATTCATACAATAATCCATAGAACATGGGAATATAATTTTTTTTAAAGAATTGTTTATTATATAATTTTTATATTTTCACTTCACGTAATATAAAAACTAATTTTATTAACAGATTATATGATAATTAGGGCAACATTTTGCAAACAAATGCAACTTTTTTTCACACGTCCAAGACTGCAAGTAAATTCCTAAGCCCCAAATTTATCCACGATTTCGTCAAGTGAATTCTAAGTGAATTGAAACTACAACTTTATTGCAACTTTTTGCTTAAATGCAACTTCTTAAAATTATTCTTGCAACTTCTTAGTTTTTGCTGACGTTTCTCATTTGTGATTAAATTCTTTGTTAAAACACGGGGCGCCCTCTTGGGTACAATAGTTAAATTATATCGACAAAAAAAATATTGTTTGCACGGGGGTTCCCTTCCTTATCTACTTCTTCTTGATGTATTTCACGCTAACCCAACTTACGTTAGTGATGCATGGCTTTTTCAACACTGTCGTTACTTATTCGGTTTTTGCGAACAATATTTACCTGCTGTTATATTTTAATAGTACTAAGAAGTGTGTAGTGTCATCTAAGTAATTCAATCATTTTCTAATATTTAAATCGTTTTCATATTATAGTGAGCACTGTTTCGAACATTACGGTGGTATATTTGCTTCCTTTCGGCGTTTCCATTTGGAGTTTCCTAAGGAATTCAATTTAACGCCACGAAATGATTTATACTGCATAATTTTTGATGTCTTCCTTTACCATGTGCGTTATATATACTTCTTCTTCAGCCTTTATGCTTTCCACTGCTGGGTGTAGACCTCCCCCATTAATCGCCACTTCTCCTGGTCCTTTGCCTCTTGCTGCTATGTCGTGCCTGCCGTTCTTTTCAGATTGTTCGTCTATCTTTCCGGTGGATGTCCCATTGGTCGTTTTTTTGGCGACCGCCATTACATAATTGTTTTGGTCCATCGATCGTCGGTTATTTTGGCAATATGACCTGTCCACTTCCATTTTAGCGATACTATTCGTTCCATGGCATCGGTGACTTTCATTTGCTGTCTGATCCACTCATTTATCATTTTGTCTCGGAGTGTGATACCTAGCATTGCCCTTTCCATGGCCCTTTGTGCCACTCTCAACTTGCTCGCTGATGTTTTTGTTATCCTGAGAGTTTCGGCTGCGTATGTCAGCACTAGCAGCACGCATATGTCGAACACCTTCCTTTCAGACTCTGATTCATGTTGCTCTCGAATATATATAGCAGTTTGCAGAACGCTGCCCAACCGAGTCCGATTTTTCTACTGATTTCGGCCGTTTGATGTCGAGAACGAGTTTAATGTCATGGCCGAGGTACTTGTACGATTTCGACTTCCTCGTCTCCTATTTTGATAGCTCTGACGCCATAGATGGTCGTTAAGATTTTCGTTTTCGACATGTTCATCTTCAAGCCAATTTTCTGCGATTCCTCGTTAAGCTGCACCAGCATCGTTTCAAATTGTTCCAGACATATTGATATCAGGACAATGTCGTCAGCAAATCGAATGTGACTCAGGAACTTTCCATTTACGCTGATTCCCATTTCACTCCAATTAAGTTTCCAGAGCTGACATGAACAGTTTCGGTGAAATTGTATCTCTTCCAATGCGAAATTTATCGGTGGTTCTGTGAAATTTCATACATGACGTTTCATGTTCGTAGATATTTGATCATACGCGTATATCTCGAATCGATCCGACATTCGTCTAAGGATTCTATAATTAACCATAACTCGACCGAATCAAAAGCTTTCTCGAAGTTTTATGAAGCACAGTGCAATGTCAATTTTGTATTCATTGCACCTCTCGATCAGACTCCTCATCACCTGTAAATAGTCATTTGTGCTGAAATCAGATCGAAATCTGGCTTGTTCTGTCAACTGATAAAAGTCTAGCATCTTCGTGATTCTTTTCGTTATCACCTTCATAAACAGCTTATACAAGTGCGAGAGCAAACTGATGGGCCTGTAATTTTCTAGTTTCGCAATGTCTCCCTTCTAGTGCAGCAGGGTGATAACTGCGTTTTCCCATGATTCCGGTATTTTTTTCTTTTTCGAGACACTTGTTGAACAGAACAGTTACCATTTCGAGCAGTACGGGTCCACCTTCTTTGATGACTTCGATCGGAATGTCATCGTCACCTGAAGCTTTCTTGTTTTTCATTTCGTCTAACAAAGCCTGTACTTCATCGATGTCTGGCAATTCTTCGGATCCGACGTTCATTATCACGTGTCTTGATTGCGTTGTTTCAATAGGTGTTTCATAGAACACTCGCGCGATATTCAATTTCTTAATTTAATAATTTGCCTGTTCCCGTTCATCTACTTCGCTCGCAGGACCTTCATGTTCCCGTTGGCTACGATAACGTTTGTGGCCAGTTTTACATTGTACTGTCGCAGATTAGTCTTCATTTTCTTGTTGATGGTTTTCATTATGTCTCGGTATTCCACAGTGACTCGGTTACCACCTTTCACCATTTTCCGCCTGTCCGCTTTTAAATATAGCGTTTCTTCGTTGAGTTTTGACTCTGTAATGCGTGTAGATCAGCATGTGGTTACCAGGAAACCTTTCACTGACTCTACTATTTTCGTGTTGAGCCCATCAATTGTGGTAGTTTGTGAATCCACAATTCAGCACTTTGTTCTTTATGGCGATCGATGTCCAGAACGACTTTCTTCTCTACCATTCTCTCTCTTTCTGTTCTTGTGTCCAAGACGACTTTGGCTTGGACAATTCGATGATCGCTTCCCGTTATGAATCTATATAGCACAGTGACATCTTTGACGATCAACTTTGGATTCGATTTGATGAAATCGATATTGTTCCTTGTTCTACCGTCACCACTGGCCCAAGTCCACTTACTTTGAAGCATACCAGGGAAAAACGAGTTCAGTGCGAAGATGTTTTATTGTTGGAGAAAGTTTAGCAAAGTGTCTCCTCGCTTGTTCCTTTGATTGTAACCAAAAGTTCCAATTGATGTTTCTACAACATCTTCTGCTTTCCCCAATTTGGCATTGAAATCGCCGACCAATAACTGATTTTGTGCTCGATTTTCTTCAATGGCTCTGGAAACATTGTCTTACAAGGTATCGATTTCTTCGACGTCATTAGCTGTGGTCGGTGCGTATGCTTGGATGACTTTTAGACTGTACATAGCATTTATCGTCAGGCACACATAAATGACTCTGTTGGAGATGCTATTTACGTGAATTATTCGGTTCGACCAACTTTTGCTGATGAGCAGCCCTACACCATGCATTGACGTTTGGCTATCACTACCTCGGTAGTACAAAGTGTTTCCTGATTTTAGTTTCAATTATTCTTCTCCGCGCCGTCTGACTTTACTTAATCCGACAATGTCCCATTCGATTTTTCCAGTTCCAATTCCATTTCGAGCAGTTTTTCATTCGATGATAACGTCCTATTATTGTACGTGGCAATATTTAGTCCGGTGTGACAACCTATCATAACCCAGGGATTCTTAGCACCCTCTGCTCGTCGTCTGGTCTGGTCTTGTCGTAAACCTTTGCTGATGCCACCGCCTAAACCTTTGCTGATGATATTATTCTCATTAGCGATAACGCGGGTGAACTGGAAGTAATGCTGCAGTAATTAAAAGAAGCCTTCCAAGCACTAGGTCTGAAAATGAAACTACAGAAAACTAAATTCTGAGCCCGAACGACACAGAAGTTGTTATCGACCATCACACCCTCCGAAGAGTGGATGAATACAAATATCTAGGGTACAATATCGAAATGGAGCCTCTAGACGTATCGGCCTGACTTGGGCAGCTTTCACTAGCCTCAATTACATCCTCCGAGCAGCAAAGATGCCCATAAACCTGAAGAGAAAGATATATAACACGTGTACTTTGCCCGTTGCAACGTACGGCTCGAAACAACGAGTCTCACGAAGAACAGCGTAAAGCGACTATGGGTCTGCCAACGAGCGATAGAGCGAGCAATGCTGGGAATCAGTTTGGGTGACCAAATTCGGAGCGAGGAAATCAGAAGAAGAACGACAGTCATAGATGTGATGGGTAGCAAGTTTAAAATGCCAGTGGACGGGTGGCGAGAGATCATCTTAAATCTGAAATGGAGTTAAAGAAGAGCAGAAGTCGACGACAGACAGAATGGCAAGAGGACATCCATCTGTATGCGGGGAATAACTGGATATTGACCGCACAGTAGACAACGACGTGGAAACAAATTGAAAGGAAAATGGAGAAGAAGTGAGTGCTTACAGGCTGAAGGAGAATAAACCCTTAAGCTGTTTTACTGTTTTTTCTATAATATGCTTCACAATACGCAAACCATAGGTGCACTTTCCGGCAGTATTATTATTACTTTTTTATTTTTCCTGAAACATATTGCTTATGTAATAAAAAACAATTCAATACTAAATTAAGGTTTCACGACTGGGACCAGATTGGGTCCATTGTTGAGTTTTCAAATTATTTAAACAATTGTTTTAAATATTTAAATTATTTAAACAAGTTCCAATCAATGTTTAAAAAAAATTTTAAATGGACCTAATCTAATCCGAAACGTCAAACATTAATTATTTATTTACTTTTTATTTTATAACCAATATTTACCACATACAACAGATAAAATAATATAAATGTAATTGTTTACGAAATATTATATAACATTATGAATGTTCTATTTTAATTACTTTTAATTATTCCATCC
Organism: Adranes taylori; assembly: GCA_009867245.2. Classification (NCBI taxonomy): domain Eukaryota; kingdom Metazoa; phylum Arthropoda; class Insecta; order Coleoptera; family Staphylinidae; genus Adranes; species Adranes taylori. The sequence goes on along the minus strand of WYDF02046763.1, from coordinate 5,471 downwards.
AGCACTGATCTCAAATTATTTCACTATATCCTAAAAATAATGTAAATAGTTTTGAATTCAGACTGTAATTATTACATTGAACTGATATAGAAAATACCAAATTAACAATTTTATAAATATAAATAATTCTTCTTAAGAAGATTAAATTTTAATCTTATCTAGTTTATTTCATATTAAATCATTTTCTTATAAGTTGTTAAATTTATGTTTATTTCACTTTTCACATAGATTCAAAGTAGATATTATGGAGGTAACTTTGCAATATAAACATAATTAAAAAGAATATTGATCGTTGAAGAAAAATAAATGAGTATTAATTTAGTATTGCAACATATAATGTCATTAAAACATCTAATGATTTATCCAAGTTGATGGTATCGTAAAAAATAAAAGTGTTCATGTAATATCCTTATAGTAACGAGCTAAGATTTTGATTTAAGTTACTGGGCGATCTGAGAATAATTGATCAAAGCTTGTTAGAAAAAATGAAAAATATTTCTAATTAAATTTTATTAAAAATTTTATTTTATTTCTACGGCCAGTTTTGGCATGTTATTTTCAAATAACTAATTCAATTTAATATTCGTGTAATGCATGTTCGTGTAATAAAAAAATTTGCTGTATAAAATTCACTTCATCAAATCATGTGCAATGCAGAGCATTAAATTAAATCAGTTACCTGAAGATGACCAAAAAGCCAAAACCGGCTTTTAAAATAAAATTTAATAAAAAGAAAGAAGTATTTTAATAAAATTTAATTAATTTTTTAGTACCCATATTCATTTTATTATTAATTTGATATAAGTAAAAAATCACTTTAGAAAAGAGAGTTTTTCCGCACAAAACGCAAATCATGTTGGACCATATATCAGATAACATTTATAAAACAAAAACATTTTATTTCGTAGGATATTTATTAAATTTCAATATGAATCTAGAAAATGGACGCTTGTCTAAAAAATATCCTTTTTCTGTTCATTTCATTTGAATCTCAGACAAACATTAAAGTGATATGGCATAGCATTCTCTTTTTCTAAGAATTTCGTAGGAACATACCCTAAATTTCCTTTCAATTAATTATACAGGTTCAAATCGGGTAAAAACTTTTGAGGCTAGGTACAAAGATCCGTCCTTATAAATGAAGGACCGAGAAAAAGACTTTATACAAAAAAAACATTTTATTTTTAAACTCACATATTAAATTTTGGCAATTATGGCAATTATGCCATCTCTTGATGTAATTTCAAACTTTATAATATTTTCTCTAGATTATCCTTGGCAACTTTAGTAATGCATATTTTTATTTCAAAAATCTCTAAGCATTATATTTTCCAAAATACAACGCTGGCCCTCCTCAGTGGGACACCCGGTATAAGTTGTATTGTTCAATCAAGATTAAACAGGGCAACATCACAAAAAAATCAGGAATATAACTTTTTAAAGATGTTTTTATTTCTCAATTTTTTCATGTTACATTTAAATTATAGGATCCTTAATATATGCAAAGATATTCAGTTTATTTTAATACACGTCGGAATTATCACAGCTAGCAAAATTAGAACAATTGTTTTTGCTTTAGCTTCATATCAAAATATTACTATATGATGTCTAGGTTACGTTTAATTAGAAACAAATTGTATATCGGATATTTAGCTTATTATTGCAATTAGCCATTATCAAGTTCAATGAATTTATTTACTTTTTTTTTACATGCCTAGTAAAACTGACGATAAATTTGTTTGTAGATGCCAAATGAAACAGATATTTTAGGAATCTGTAAACTGTAAATATGTTTTTAAATTTATACATTTTTTACCTTTAGCAGAGACGTGAATATTTAAATTCTTTATTTAAGCACGTCAATTAGTTCTAATTCTGTATACAGATTTGTTAATTTATTCTAATAAAGTTGACGTTTTATTTTTATAGTATAGTTATTTCGCCAATACAGTGGTTTTAATCTTTGCAAATTCCCCTAAGATTTGACAACGCATTTTACGATGTCATTCTTTTGTATTTATTGATTTATATTTTGTCTAGTCATTAATTATTTTCATATCTTTTTTAATAATATTTTTAAGATATCTTTTAATATTTTAAATTGATCTTAATTAACCTAATAAATTGAAACTAATCAATTCAGTGATTCATTTAAATAACTAAATCAAATTATGTTCTCTCGCAGCGAGCCAACACTTGCTTTTTTTAGAGGCTGACTTGAGATATACCCAATAAATACGTGCGAAAAGTAGGAAGTCGCATATATCTCGACTTCGCTGACGAAACGCTACAAACAGCACTACAAGATATTACAAAGAATTATCTGAGTTACAGAGATGCTAGTGTAAAATATGGGATTCCCAAATTCACACTGGAAAGAAAATACAAAATCATAATCAAATCCACGACGAAAATTCAAGGTGGACAAAGACTTTTAACAGCAAATGAGGAAAATTTGTACATTTACCCCCCAACACTGTTTACCTTTGTCAGCCACTTAGGCATATCAAAGGAGCTTAGAGAAATGTTTTAAAAGTTTGGAAAACAAAAAATCGGGGACCACTAAGAAAAGACATATTTGCATCTCTCCTCCGTCAAACATTAGAAAAAGTAGGTGCAAATTACTGGAATGATATTTTTGCGGGATTAAAAACCACAGAATTGTTTACACTTGATCGTAACGCTGTAATAAAGAAGTTGTCCGCTCAATATGTGCCCGATAGTAATATCGCTGCACAGAATATTGCTATGGCATTGGCAGGCCTTTTTGAAGATGTTCGATATGGTTAAAGAGAAGGAGATTTCACAAATCCGAAGCGTGCAAAAAAGAAAAAGCTAAATGTATCTGCTGGAAAGAATATTTCTGTAGAGGACGTAAAAACATCAAACGAGAAAACCATAGCATGTACATCGAAGACCTCAACAAAAAAGAAAACAGTCAATAGCATTGACTCTGATGGAACTTATGAAACTGGACAAGTTTTTGCCAACGACACTGAAGAAATAGAGGTAGAAATTATTGAATGTGATGTAAAATCATTCGAACAGTTAGAAGTAGGCGATTTTGTTATAGTAGAATTAACATCTGTGAGAGGAAGACGTCAGCGCTTTACTGGTAACATTTCAGAAGAAGATCCATATCGTTGCTCATTTCTAAAAGAAAGCAAAAAAATTAAAAATGCTTTAATTTTTCCAGAAATCCGCGATGAAGTAGATATAGATCCGAGCGAATATATTTTTTTGCTTTTATTTCCCACAACTCTTAGAAGAGGAGCAATTTCATTTTCATCTGATATGCTTGAACGACACTTCTACTGCTGTAAATGAAAAATCTAAATATTCTTGTCAAGTTTTAATTGCCCATCTATAAGAACTTTTAATTTATGTATAGTTTATTTTTTATGTTGTTATGATTTAGTTTGTATTCTTTAGATGATGTTTTATTTTGGAGTATATTATATTAATAAAAATTGGAAAATATTTTAGAGGATGGAGAGCGTGCAGACTGGATGTATGAAAGGCTAGGATTGGATATGAGATAGTGTTACAGGAGATGGGACAACAGAAATATTGGATAAGTGGAGTGAATAGAATGGTGAAATTAAGGAAGATTAAGGAAGTTAAGGAAGTTAAGGAAGTTAAGGAAGTTAAGGAAGTTAAGGATGTTAAGGAAGTTAAGGAAGTTAAGGAAGTTAAGGAAGTTAAGGATGTTAAGGATGTTAAGGAAGTTAAGGAAGTTAAGGATGTTAAGGAAGTTAAGGAAGTTAAGGAAGTTAAGGAAGTTAAGGAAGTTAAGGATGTTAAGGAAGATTAAGAAAGTTTAAGGAAGTTAAGGAAGATTATATGGAACGAATGCAAGCGAGTGGAAAGGGTGGATGTGGGAATGAAAGGATAAAGTGCAGAGTAAAAATGAATAGAATGTTTGGGTGGCCATCCGAAAGATGGTTTGAGAAAATAATGGATGGGGGTGAAGTAGTTAATGAGATTATGGAGAAGATACAAGATGTGGAAATGCAAGAGGGAGAGAGAGAGAGAGAGAGAGAGAGAGAGGAAAGTATAAGTGGAACTAGATATAACAAGTTATCTGAAATCAGATTTATGTATGGAAGAGAAAATAATGGCTGCTAGGTTCAGATGTGGGAATGAGGAGGGGGGTTATAAATACTGGATGAAAGAGCAGGAGGGAATGTGTAGGATACATGGAAAAGAAGAAGAAATATGGATGCACTGGATGAATGAATGTGAGGGGATGAGAAAGAAAAGGAGTTGGGGGAAAATTGGAAGGTTAGTTTAGGTGAAGAAGGAAAGGGCTTAGACATTATGAGAAGGATAATGAAAGAAATAAATAAGAAGAGGTAAGGGAAAACGGTGAACGGGAAGAAGGGGAGAGGGTTGGGGGTAAGGGGGAGGATTCTGGGGAAGGATTAAATGGATAGGGAGTTCAGAGGGGGATAGATAATTTAACAGTAGTCTTCCCTTCTCCCTTGAAGAAGTTTAGGAATTTATTATTTGGTTATGTTTGGAATTAATATTTCTTTTTGTTATTTATGTATATATTTACTTTTCTTTTTATTGCACCTGTAATTAATATTTGAAATAAGCAAATAAAGGTCTTATCTTATCTAAGTGTATCGTTTCGTATAGGTACCTAGATATATGTATATAAAACGATTTATTTGTCCTAAGTCACCTTAACGAGTATATCAGATGAGAAATTCGTAAAAACGTATTGATGTCCCAATGCACCCAAAAAGGGAGTTGACAATTTTTTTTGACATGGGATGTCATTAAGACATTTACATTACATTAATCGTAATTTGTGCCATTTAGCAAGGTATGGTCTAATGTTTTTTCTAATGAATCAATCAAACTTAAAAATGCGTTTGAGCTACTCTCAAACCTAAATATCTAGGCAGACAGATGCCACATATAACATGAGAATTGCATTGGCCAAATCAATGCCAAATATACAAATACATTTATTGCAGCATGTAACATTACAGTGTATGCTATGTGAAGAACTGGTTCGGGCAAAGCAGCAGCAATCATCCCTTTAAAATTTAAACTTGAATCAAAATTAGAAATAGCAGAATTTTAGAAATAGCAAATTTTTCTAAAATACATATTTGTTTGTCAAATATGTGTTTATTCATAGCATCCTCACTGATGTGCAGTGGGGAAGTAGCATACTGCTGGAAGTTGCATACTGCTGCAAATTTGGAACCTTCAATTTGGTTGAAATAACATTGTATTATAATTCTTATTAAAGGGTTTCGACGGTACCGCCACGTAATGGGCGGTACCTAAAAAAGGCTGAAAACCTACGTTCCGAGACGTCTTTAATTTTTGCCACTGAGCCAAACAAAGTTGCATCAACATCTTTCCAAAATACTGATTCACACAATTCATATGCGATGTCTATATGTTACAAACCAATAAAAAATATTTTTTTAAATTTTTTAAACATCTAT
>WYDF02046752.1:0-12246 GCA_009867245.2 Adranes taylori | reverse complement strand
AAGCAGGATTTTCATCGAAGACGACAGGACGACAAGAGAAAGAATCATACAAAAGAAGATCAAGGATCAAGCCTTTAATAAATGCTAGGAAATGAGTAAATTTGGGGTATAAAATTGGAACAAAGATTTGGACAAATAGTGGATAAAAGATAAAAATAGAGATATTCATATAATTTTAATAAATATAATGAATCAATTGGTATTTATTTACGAAAATTAATTTAATTAATTTTTATCAATTTCTTTTAATTATTATATATCCTTAAACATATAATTATTTATCACCGATTCTGGATTCTAGATCGACCCAAGTTTTAATATCGAAAGTGACGATTCTCTTGGCGAATTATAAGATAATATAAATTTTTTTTAAATATTATCTTAATTAGTTTTGCTAGTGTTAGTAATCAAAATACTTGTAGCAAAACCAATAGTATTGTTAGTCAAAATTATCATTCAAATTTGGCTAATATAAGTGATATTAAAATTTTCATGTAAATGCTATTCCAACGTTTGATGCCACACAATCGACCCTACCGTTATTTGTAGGAGCGTGTGAAATTTTTATTTTAACTGTGTTCTTAAAACTATGTTCCCATGTAAATTCAGTTTCTAATCATTTTCAGTAAAATGATCGCTGCACAAAAAAGAATATTTTATTGACATAAAATTGATTCATTTGTTGCAATTAACCATAATTTATTTAATTGCTGATCACCTAGAAACCTACAGAAACACAAATATAACTATTTGTTTGATTGCTTTAACTTAATTAGAGTGACTTACTTGTGAAATTTCCTATTTAAATTTTTATCAAAACGATATACAGCTTCATTAACACTACAAGAATGACTACAATCATACTTTTTGATTGTTTTTAATTAATACATATACGACGGATGCTATTAAAATTTCGGGATGAGGCAACACTGTACTTAAGCGATTATTAACCTATAAAGCGTCATGAAATGTGATCTGTCAGTTATCAAATAAAAGTGAAAAGATTGTAAATATATCAAACCGTTTTGTTACTGCAAATTTTCAAAATTATTTAGAATTCAATAAAAATGGATTTAAATAGAGAATATTTTCGAGCAATGATTTTATTTAATTTTCGTTTAAAAGAAGTGAAGAGGAGTGCATCGAATATTTGAAAATTACCTTTGGTGAAGAAGCAAGTTTAAGGGCAACTGTCTTTCGATGGTACCAAGCGTTTAAATTTGGCCGCAGTTATATTAGTGATGAATTTCGTGAAGGTCGACCAATGACATCTTAAACTGCTAAAAACATTGATGCTGTACGAAATATGATAATGTTAGATCGTTATTACGTACAGAGAAACTGAATCAGACTTAGGCTTGGGTATGAAACAAATTAATGTAATTTTACATTATCACTTAGGTGTTAAAAAAATATGTTCCCCCATATGGATGCCCATAATTTAACTGAAGCTTAGAAAGAGGCTCGTGTGAACTGGTGTAAAGAAATGGTTAACGGACCGCCTTAATTTAAATATGCGCAAGCCATGAAATCTTAAGTTAAGATTTCACTACCAGATTTTTACTTGCTATGCCGTAAATAGCTGTACTCTCTCTAGGATTTCTCTTTCTAACAGTGGAATCAATATAGGCCGTGCGCGCTATATCCATTTACGTATCTAAAATAATAGTGAAATAACCTCAAAATATGTAATTCATATGTTCACAAAAGTTTCAATAGTTTTTAATAATTAGTTAATTTAGATAAGGTAAGATATTGTAAAATAAATCAAATTGTATAATACTAAAATAAATAAATGTTTCAGGTTGAAGAAGTTCTAAATGTTTTATTTTCAATAAGTCCGCATCCCATTACCACTAGAAACAATTAATATCACGGACATTAAGGAAGGAACATTAATTATTTATATTATATTGAAAATTAAATTATTGAATAAATTTATATTGAATTTATTATCCGATAACATACAAATATTTTAATTTACAATAATAATGTTTAAAAAAACTGTGTCTAATATTTTTAATTTATATGAACATCTAGTAAGTAAATGCTTGAATAATTCAATACGATCACATTTCGTTAGTGTCAATCTTTATGTTGTCAATATGCTACCTAACAGTATATTGTCTTGACAACAAAGAACCTTTTATTCCATAGATAACTGTTAAAGTAAATGCAAATGTCAAATGCAAAATACAATATGTATATCAGTTTTAGGTCATACTTTCTTTATACTATTAATATTTAACCTCTATAGATATACTGAAACTTATATAAGTTACTAGTTATCAAAATTTGTAGTTCTTTTTACAAAACATATTATTCTACTAATTACTCAGGCGATCTTAAAAATTTTAATCAATAGTTCTTTAATAGCGGAGAAATGTAATCATGTAATTTTTAGTGTAAAAATCTGAGCTATGGGTAAAATAGAGAATAAGGGATAAAAAAATTTTATCCTAATTTATCCGTCTCTTGGACTACAAAGTCTTAATTTTTAGAACCAGTTTATTTTGGAGTAAATTTAATTAAACTGTAAAAAAACGTTGAAAGCACCAAAAGGGTACTAAGCTTAACGACGTTAAACGCTTTTTTCAGTAAAAATTATAATTATAAAATCGCCTCAAAATAAATACATTAAGTCGTAAAACTAATAACAATAAAAAAATGTCGTTATAAATATTAAAATGTGAAAATATTCTATATGTGTGACTACACTCAGCCATCTTTAAGACACAAAGTATACTGGCAGCAGGCGGCTTTCAGGTCAAACTTTTTGAAGAGTCTTACCTCTGTCGGTGAAACGTATGAAAAATTGTGTTGGACTGCATTTGCATACATGTGTGTAATGCTATTTCACGGTTGCAGAATGTTTATACGATTATCTTTTTCTTTCGTCGGCAGCTCTCGATCTTTTTTAACGATATTTGGGTTCTACTTTAAACGTATTCAATTTTTATAATATTAATTTATTAATATTATTCATTATTTGGTAATTAGTCATTACTTAACTGACGTCAACTGTAAGACGTCATGTATTGGATGGCAGATGTCAAAATCAATATGGCGTTCGTTGGTAGTTCTATTTATCGAAGGCTAGATATATATCACACTACCCTCGTATTATTACTTATGTAATCACTAACCTAAGTTCGGAACCTAAGATGCTTAATTTAGTACAATAATTTGTTTATAATAAAATTAATCTAGAAAATGATAAAAACTGTATCTATTTGTTTCTTAAAGTTGTGTCCTAAAACAATTTTCATTTAACAACTTTTTCAATTTTTAAAATATTTTCTAAATTTTGAAAAATTTTTAAATCTGAGATTTTTACAAAAATTCTTTACTAAATATTAAAAATTTAAAGATTTTGTCCAAACCATTAAAAAAATTTAGAAATTTCAGTTTTAATAATTTTTATAAATTGAAAAAATAGAGTAATGTTGCCCAAATCAATTATAAAATATTTTTCAAATTAGAAAAAAATATTTATTAAAAATCTAAAAAAAATCTGTCCCCACAATTTTCAGTTAACGACTTTTTCAATTTTAAAAACATTTTCGAAATTTAGAAAAATTTTAAAATCAGATTTTTAGAAAAATTCTTTTCTAAATATTTAAAATTACCGATTTTTCCTAAAACCATTAAAAGATTTTTAGAAATTTCAGATTTAAATTTTTTTTATAAAATGTCAAAAATCGGGTAATTTTGCCCAAATCAACACATATTTTAAAATTTGAAAAAATATTCATCAAAAATCTAAAAAAAAAAACTATCGCCACAATTTTCATTTTAACGACTTTGTCAATTTTAAAAACTTAAAATTTTTGAAATTTTTAAAAATTTAAAAATCAGATTTTTACAAATTTTTTTTTTTAATATTCCAAATGTAACGATTTTTGGCCAAAACCTTTAAAACTTTGTTAGAAATTTCAAATTTTAAAAATTGTTATAAAATTTAAAAAACCGAGTAATTTTGCCCAAATCGATTATCGTCTTACTTTTGAAAGCAAACGTCGTCTTCTAGTTCGCTAGTCTTCTTGTTCGTTTTCTTTTCGATTCATTGATTCATCGAATTTGATTCTTTTGCCTTTCTCATACTTAATATCGCATAAAAGACCTAATGAGAAATTCATCTAGCAAGATAGAGAAAAAAGCATCGGCAATTTATAAAGAATAGTTTCAGTTTTTATCTCTAACTGCAATTAAGTTAAATGCAAGGGACACTAATAAAGGATTATCATTTTTCATGGTAGTTAAAACACAAAGCCACTCAAATCAATCAGCTGTTGAATAATATTTAATAATAAATTAAAAAAGAACGACAGAAAAGAGTTGCTTCACTAGTACTCCAAAGCCAATACATTAAATTTAATTGTTTTCAGTTATAGTTGGTCCAGTTAACAGAAATTCTTGTTGCGCAAATAAAACTGAATGTAATTTACTTGAATATACGAGTAACAGGTTGTTGCTGGTTTAACGTTTTGTAATTATATTTTACAATAAGAATCCGACCTTGGAAAATTTATAACAGGGTAGTGTGGCTTGCTCTTGAGTTTTTGAATTTGCCTACGCACGAATTCGCCAACTCATGAATCCTCCGGTGCCTATATTTGCCTACGGCGCGGACAACCGGTATTTTTGACAATTATCTACTGAGAATTATTTACAAATTTTATAATTTAATACAATTTTTTTTTAGTCAAATCTGTTTAGTCCAATCATTTCCCAGTTCCCAAATAAGCATTTTACCTCTGGAATATCGTATTCCATGATGATATCATTTCAGATACAGTGCTCGTTCTTTCAAGTCGCTTCGTAGATAACGCCATGGTACGATAGGTTTCATAAGCTTATAATGTTTAATAACTTATTGATTTGGATTTAGTATAGTATATTCTTTAGGTGTAAAGTTTGAAACATCAAAATATTGAACATCTCAATAATATAGTTATGCGACGACGAAGATGACATTTTGAATGCGTGTTTCCGTTGAGACGGTCAAACCACAATAAACTATTTGTTTTACTCTTGAAGTAATAAATATATGATACAAGCAATAATGGATCACGTGGTCAATATAAGAATTTTACAAGTTCTTAATGCAATCTACTATATATTCGTGAATCTTTTTGTCATCTGGTACACTGATTGTATTATTTTTGGATTCGAACCTTACTTTGTCAAGCTTGAGCTGATCCTTTAAACAATTGAAAACATTAATTCCATTCGGTACATACTTTTGGCGATGAATGGGTTGAATGTCTGCATGCTTTTTCGCTAATCGCGTGACAGAGTTATTAACATTTCGCCGCTGACATCGAGTAATATGAAATATTATTATGTTTATTATTAGTATTTTTTTTTGTTTCAGAAGGTTGAAGGAACAAACACAGATTCTGAACAAGAAAATGCGGTCTTTGCTAGGATGGCCGGTAAGTCTATTTGATAATTAAAATAACAAACGTAATCTTTTTGGTAGATGTTGATTAGTTTTCAGAAAAGTGGAAAATACAAATAATTGGCCAGCTTTTTGATAGCAGGTTATATTACTTAACTGTCTGATATATGTTTATCACGCTCAATTTCTCATGTAACTTTTCTCAAAGATGTTTCAATGTCGTGATAAAGTGATTCAATGTGATAAAGTGATTCAATGTCGTGATGCTTCAATGTCGTGATGCTTCGATGTCTATCTTCCTTGATCACCTGGTGATTCGATCTTCGTTTTTTTGTTGAGATTCAGACGAACCAGTTTACTAACTAATTGTGGCTTGTAACACTATCGAATGACTCCATTAAAGTCCAGTTCACGTTGGAAGTTTGGTACATTGTAGGAGATTGGAAAATTGATAGAACATTTTAGGATTTATTATTTTCTCCAACAGGAGTAAGTTAATATGGTTGTGAGCGTATTGCTTGAAGATAGAATTCGCTTTGTAGCTAAGGAAAGCTAAGGAAAATCTAGACTACAGCATGGTAAACTGTTTAACTAGATTTGTTTAACTAGGGTGTCCTGTGTTTATTGAATGGATTTGTGGTATTTTTTTGTTTACTCGTTTAAATGCGCGAATAATTGTTTTTTGACCTGAAGTGAAAAATACCGTTGTGGAGGAGAGGTTGTTTCTTCCTTATCTATTTATTTTTTGTTTATTTTTAATATTAGTTTTAGTTTTTCTATTTAACTATTTTTATAATATTGGCCGATGAATTTTGACGGGTTGCGGGATCGCCTGAGCGATTTTTTCTAACGGGTGGGAAATTTGGGCTACGTGGATATTGTCTACAGTTATAAGTGGCTCTTCAACTGTTGCTAGATGTTTGTTGGACTATCGGATTAATTTCTGTATCACTTCTCATCTGATATTTGCCTTGAAAAGATTTTAGGCAATTTGTGATAGACATGGCAGAGCAATACCTAGACGGAAGACATTTGGCTTAGATGAGAGTTGGGAAATCCAACGTGTCAAATTTCTTCACAGATTATTAATCTTTGGGCTTGTGCACTGGAGAGTAGAGTAGAGTCTAGATGTTTCCAAACTTTTCACTCTTTCCCGAACCCTTGCAGCTCTGGGGATCCCCAATGTCCATGCGACAATATTTTGTAATAATATATACATTAACAAGCATTAATGGAAACAAATAATGACTATCATTTTAATCGTTTATTTCAAAACAAGTATAATTAAAATATATAATTAGGTGTAGATAAATAATAAATTTTTAGTAACAATTTATAACAATTTATTGTTGAATTCGGTGTCTGATTTGCCATTACATACGCGGATTTCAGCTTCTACAGAAAGAAGTCGATTTCTATCCTTACTCTTAATACTTGTTAAACACAAGAAAAAGATTATTCACACATGTACGATGTTGAAACCTCCAACCATATATTAATTGCTTTCCTAGGAATTGTTGGATATTCACTTTTAACGGATATCCAGAATTTATCCAAAAGCAGATCATTAATTTTCATTTTCAATGGACCATCCGATTGTAAGTTATCCGAAAATTAGATAATCTAGTTTATGTATAACTGATTCGATGATTGTAGAATTTGTTTTGTTATTGACTGTAGTTGAATTTAATTTAAATAAAATAAAATAAGCAATTTTTGTTGGTGGAGCTTACTATAAAGACCGAACAGATTCTAAAGTGCGAATTCAGCTCACTCTATCACAATAAGTTAGTCACCTAATGGAGAATTATTTCTGATTGAGCTATGACAGGTCCTCACTCGAAAACTATCAGAATAACACCCAAAATGCCTCTGAGGAATACTAGCTTGAGTGGCTCCTTTTGTGGGAATTTTCTGAGAAGAAGTTGCTTCTGGCCTGTTGCCCAAACCGGTGGCGTTGGCCGCTAAATTGGAGTGGCTTGAAGAAACTTCTGCTACAAAATTTTAGGAAGGTTCAAAGTTCGCCCAATAGAAAATTTTCTTTGATTTGTTAAAATTTCTAAAGATCAAAGTTGCATTATTGTTGACGAAAGCATCAGTGGTAGAACGCGTAAGCGATGGTATTAGCAGCCCTACGCCGCCTAAATCTTAGAAGCATTACATTGAAAACGTCTTCTAATAAAATGTTTTGAACTAATATCCAATCAAATTTGTCGAAAGCACCCAGAGAGTACCCTTAACGACTTATTTAAAACTGGGTGGTGGAAATACGTTTAATTCTTTTTCCTGTTAAAATGATAATAAAGAAATCCCCTACGCTAAAGAAATATGTTTAGTCGTAAAACTTCGTTTAGTCAGAATAAAAAAAGTCGTTACAAATATTGAAATGCGAAAATATCCTATACGTGTGTCTAGCTACTCACACATCTTAAATATAAACGGGCGCCGACAGTAGCGGCACGAGATCAAGGCTTGCGGTGTGTTTTCATCTTTTCTGGCGCGAGAGAAATAGCATGTCTATAAGTGTCTATATGCTTTTCTATGCGGAACGATTTTTGTGTGACGATGATATTTCTCTCACGTCGGTGTGCCTTGATATTTTACGTGGTATTTGCTATTCCATTATAAGCATATTAAAATTATATTTACCAATTTTTATTTATTTTATCGATTTAATTAATCGTTATTATATCGATTGGTTGATTAGTTAAATTTCATGTATTATATTTGTTTGAAAATTTGAATTAGCTTTGCTTAGTCAATTTATAATACTTTAGAGGATTACTCATTGAATTCATCTCATTGAAATTGAGTTATTAGAGAATGGTTTATTGCAATCGTTAATTAATTGAATTAATAATAATCCTGTATCATCGTGTCCTGTTGAAAGAGATGGAAAATAATAATCAATATTCTTGTACAGATCCTCTTGGTTGGATATAATAAAACTTAAAATTTGTTGTAATCCATCATTATGTTGGAATCCGGCCAGTATTTAAAACATAAGATCTTTACGTAAGTTTAATTTTTTTAATCCAAGAATGTTGTCACTTAGTATATTTTCTTCGCCGCCTTGCAGTAACTCATTCAGTTGATTCAAATAATGAAAAACATCTGCTAACAGTTGATCCTCAAAACATTTACTAAAGATTCTTTTTTCAAAAAGATTCTTTACCAAAAGATTCTTTCAAGTTTTGTTTTAAATGTGTGTGCATTTCATCTTTTAGTTTAAAAACCCTTATAAAAACTTCTACTTAACCATCGGATGTCAGTGTATAAAGACAGATTTATGTGCTCTTTATTTAAGTTTTCACAGAGCTCTTTAGAAATACTGTTGTAAACTGGCTTTTGTTGAATGAAGTTTACCATTTTTATAACATCATCAAATACCTTTCGTAGTTCATTATGCTAAAGCAGAAGAAACGGCTAAAGACACGCTAAAGACAAGCTAAAGAAATATGGGCTCTAGAAAAATGTCTAGAAATAGAAGATCTTGAAAAAAAACATGACAGCTTCAACATGCATCGTAAGGTCAAAGAGGTAGTTATATGTAAAACACCTATGATTGGCCGTCTGTTAGATGGAAAAAACAATATCATCATACATAAAGACAAGAGAATTAACACATGGAAGAAATATTACAGCACTTTGTTCCAGGATGAGAGAACTGACATCCCAATAATCAATACCGCCGCGGGTCCACCTATTACGCTGACGAAGTGCGCAAGTCAGCTGAGCAAATGAAGGATGGAAAAGCTCCAGGACCAGATGACCTTCGTGCCGAATTCCTAGAAGGGGACTAAAATTGCTAGAAGAGGACGGAATAAAATGACTGATGACAAAAATATTTAATCATATCCACGACACCGGAGATATTCCTCGAGACTGGTTGAAGTCCACATTTATTCCTATTCCCAAAAATGCCAGTGCAAAACAATGCGAAGATTATAGGATAATTAGCCTCATGAGCCTCAAATTATTTCTGAAAATAATACATAAAAGAATGTATAACAAATGCGAGGAAAATATATCAAATACACAATTTAGATTCAGAGAAGCACTGGGAACTGGAGAGGCTTTATTCACAATTCAGGTTCTGTTCCAGCGTTGTAGGGATGTCGGCTGTTACATTTACGTCTGTCTGATAGATTATCAAAAAGCCTTCGATGAAGTCCAGCACGTTACAATTATAGAGGTTCTAAAAACAACCGGCATCGACGAGAAGGATTTTCGTCTTATAATAAATGTGTACTGGCACCAAACAGGGCAGGGATGTGTTTTATCTCCTACTCTATTTAACCTGTACTCAGAGCACTGGAGAATACAGACGCTGGAGTGTTAATTAATGGAGCGAGACTGAACAATATACGTTACGCAGACGATACCGTTGTGTTCTCTGACTCTCTCCAGGGCCTCCAGGAATTGATGAATCGTGCGATTAACGCTAGCTCTAAGTACGGATTATCTCTTAACATCAAGAAAACCAAATTCATGGTAATTAGTAAACATAACATACAGCCCGACCAACTGGTAATTAATAATCAACTAATTGAAAAAGTAACTAATTACACATATTTGGGTACTACGATTAATGAGCAATGGGACCACTCTGTAGAAATAAAATGCCGCATAGAAAAAGCAAGAGCCACATTCGTTAAAATGGGAAATCTATTTAGGAGCAGAGACCTTAATTTACCCATCAAACTGAGACTACTTAAATGTTATGTCTGGTCTGTGCTCCTATATGGTGCCGAATCCTGGACCTTGACGGACGCGTCCACAAAAAAACTTGAGGCCTTTGAGATGTGGTTATACAGGCGAATTCTTAGAATTTCATGGGTTGATCACGTTCCCAACAAGACAGTTCTAGGAATGCTTCAAAAAGAGACCGAAATAATAGACATAATTAAAAAATGCAAATTATAATATTTAGAACACATAATGAGGAACCAACAGAGATATGGCCTGCTGCAGTTGATACTCCAGGGAAAGCTTATAGGCAGAAAAGGACCTGGAAGACGCAGAATCTCCTGGTTGAAAAACCGTAGAACTTGATTTTCTCTGTCTACACGAAGACTGTTTAGAACAGCAGCCACTAAAGTTCAAATTGCCTTGCTTGTCGCCAACATCCGGAACGGATAGGCACATTCAGAAGAAGTTCATTATGTGTCAAGAGATTTTGTCACCTCTATGAACCCATCTCTATGATAAAAAAAAAGTATGTGGAAACAACATTAGAATTTTTTTCTTTTACAAGAGTAACAAAGCCTTTAATGAAGCCAGCCATGGAAGCAGCATCTTCCGTACAAGTGCCCAAGAAACATCTCTCACAAATTTCTCCCAAGAAAAAAAATTTCTTCCAAGTCAAATCTTATGAATTCTTGCAAGAGATTTCTTTTTTCGACATATGCAAATAAAATATTAAATATAGATATTTCTCTGCTTGTCTTGAGTAATTCTTTACAGCAGAGGAAGTTTTCTTAAATTTCTTCCTCATTAACAAATCTTACAAATGCTAGAACATAACATTTGTTGGTAAAATCTGTTGAGTCATCCATTTGAATTGAAAAATTGAAATATTTTTAATTTTCCTTACTGCATCTTCTCCCAACATTTTACCCACTCTAATTTTCCATAATTGTTTGACTTTTCCTTTTCTGGGCAATAAATTTGCATCCTGAGCCTTTTCACTAACTGTGAATGTATTTACAAGAGCTGTACTCACTTTATTTTGAAATTGTAACAGAGTTTTAAAATAATCAATAGTTTTATTTTTCATATCAATCTTATTTGTCATAAAATGTCCCGTTTCTTGAGCCCTATTAGGTAGCGGTATATTCGAGTGGGAAATGTTTGCTTAAATTCGTTTAAATTCGTAATATTGACACAGTGACACCCATTTGCCCCGCCGCAGTAACCCAAGTACAGTACCGACTTAAAACAAATTGTTCCTTTTTATGACGTACGTGTCATTTCTCAATTTCTTGCGGAACCCTTAACAATCTTTTGCGGAACGCTGGTGTAGAGTATAATCTGTTGCTCTATATAGACTCTATCAATGATCTAATATAAGTTTTCTAAATGCCATGCAGAGTTATAGTCGTCACTTAAAACGTCGTCGGAATTTAGAAATCAGGTCAGCTGGCGACCAGTTTTGTCTATTTTAACATAAACATCTTGAGGCAAAATTATTGTTAGATCTGCTTGATGTTTTATATGTAAACTTTGCACGTTTACACGTAAAACATTCATCTAACCATATCTAACAATAATATTGCCTGAAGATGCCGATGTTAAAATAGGCGAAACCGGTCGCGAAAATGAAACAAAATAAGACGTACAAATAGATTATTTATTTTATTATTATTTAGGTCCGAATTCTAGTTGAGCGTTTTATTGAACTTGATATATCTCGTCTTCAAACACAACAGATTCGTTCTATAGACGGAGTCAAGTATGCGCGCGGTTTTGAAATTTGTTTCAAAAGCGCGGTTTTCTAAAACGTGCAATTTTGTAAAGAGATAGTAGCGACATGCTTTCTTCGAAAAGCTCCGACTTGGTCTAACTTTTGTTGGATTCGCTTCACGTTGAAGCACCCAAACAGTGGGTTGTTGTTTTGTTCATAAGGTTCATAAGAATACATTCAACCTTAGTCACCCCTAACGATGTCGTAGACCAAATTTGATGTACTTGAGTTGAATCGTCTGAGTGTTTTTGTGCACCATTTTACTCGGCCCTGTTTTTGACCTTTGACACTTGCCCCTCAATGTTTGGAAAAAAATATTTGCTTCGTGAGAGTTAACAATCTATGTGAATCTATGTAAAAATGTTGAACACAACTA
>WYDF02046730.1:0-12247 GCA_009867245.2 Adranes taylori | reverse complement strand
GTAGGAAAAGCGGTAGAACTTCGCGCGATTTACAAAAAAAACGATATTTTCGTTCAAGACGGTCGCATTCCTCTTAATGTATACATTCATTAGTTAATGTATACATTTACGCGGCTTTTTACGAAAAGTAATAAAATTGTATTAGGAAAAAGTAAGCATATTGGAAAAAATGCTTTGTAAAATAAAACAAAAGAAAAACTATTTTCAAATGACATTTTCGAAATTATTTATTACCACATTACGCTGTATTAACAATGGGTGGAAAAAAAAACTTTATTCCAGTAATAAACGCAAAATATATTTTTCTCCTGTTGAGCTATTTTTTTTTTATTTCACACTACTTATGAGTATTGGGCAAGGTAAGGAAGCTTTACAGCAATGATATAAAAGCCTTACATTACATAAAATACAAATTTTTATTTTCGTAAACCATGTTTAAAAAGATTTCAAAACAAAAATTCGATTCAGCAGTACATGTGAAGTTGAATTAATTGATTATTAGGCTGACGCAAGGTGATGCCGATATAAATTGCGAAGATACATCAAGATCATTTGTTAAAATCTGTTCTTTTAAGACCATTAAAAAGCAAAAAATGCGAAGGAAATTATTCACTACTTGTCTGATATTTCCTTGTTATTTGATGCATCTTCAATATCTCAAGGCATATATTTCTTAATATTATTATAAAGAATCTCAAAATTACTTGATGTGAATTAAAATTTAAATTTTAAAATTTATATTATTAAAATTTATATATGAGAAAGCTCGTACCAGCCAATCTCAAGCTCTGTGTACGTGAATAATGGACATGGATGAATGGCTGGCTGATAAAACAAAACATTGACCAAAGGTTATGATTCATGCTGGGAAAAAAATCTATGCATTGGCTTGCCGCTATCAAATGCATCTGGAAGTTTACTCAGTAAAATTATACCGCAAGTAAACAAAAAAAAAACTGGAAACAATGTCACACACAAAATCAGAAGTAGAAAATAATTAGAAATAAATAATGAGGAAAATTAGTTTATGCATAATTAGTAAGTTAGAGGACATAATCGAAAATTTCAACTAACCAAATAATAATTCTTACATCTATTCGGCAAATAAAACATATAGTTTACTTGATGAAATGTTACTGTAGACCAAAACACCCAAATTCAACAGACCAGCGCACAGGACAGACTCAGAGCACAGGACACAGCCTTCAGTGATAGTTGTTTATTTACACGATTTATTAATATTAGTTTCTAAGATTTTAAAATATATTGTAATTAAATATTATTTTAAATTTACATAAATTAATTAAAAATTTAGAATGCCATTCAATTACATAATCAGAAAATTAAATTATTTCTACCATCGTCATTTGAAACTGATTTACCAACTTCGTTGAAATTAGTTACTTGGGAAATCAAAGTAGAATTGCACAATATAAAAAATTCAATTAAAGTTATTCCTAAATATGAAAAGTTTACTTACTTGAGGCACAACATGTGCACCGGTTAAATGTGCTTGAGCGCTTCCTGGCCCCGCCATCATTCCACCAGCTGATGTCGCCGTTGCATTTGGCGGTTTATTACCTACCGCTACCAAACCACCGCTCATACCACCTGCCATTAATGGATTACCGGCATTTGTAGCCATTACCATCCCACCACCGCCACTCATTTGTACAGTACTATTCATACCTAATAAGCAAAGAAAAATTCTTAGGATTTCCGTTATTTTTTAAGGGAAAAAAAAACACAGACTATAATTGCAAAAAAATTAAAAGGTACCTTGAATACCGCCCATCACAGTTGTTGCTCCATTACTTGCGACTGATACCATCGAAGCTTGTCCTGTTGTGCCTCCAGCGGCTGATGCTACTACTACCGAAGGTAATGGTCCACCAGTCCCTAATTGATCCGAAGGTTTAACTACGCCACCCACAGATACATTCGGTGGTGGTGATTGCAGATTTGAACTTTTATTCGACCCTTGCGCGCCCACTAAACCTTTGTTACTCTACAAATTGAACAATTTATATTTAAGATAATAGAAATATAATTTTTAATGAATACATTTTCTTTATTAAAAGAGTAATTAGTATACCTGCTGTAACAAATGATTGAGTTGCATGCTATGCCTAAGTGCTGCCGCAGCTGCTGCAGCTGCCGCTGGATCATTGGGGCCTCCACTATTGCTCGATGGCCCATCAAGTGCCCCATTTTGTTGAACAATAGCATTTTGCTGTCCACTAATACTACTTCCACCACCCGGACCCGAAGACGATACGATGACCACTTGTCCACCGGGACCGGGCCCTTGTGGCGTCGGCGGCTGTGGTTTAGGCGCTCCAGCAACACTTGTTGTTACTACAGACGATCCACTAGCACTACCACCACCACCAGCTGACGAAGGTACGGCGGCAACGTCCCATGAAGAACCACTGCTCATCAACTCATCTGGGAGGTCGTCCTCCAGTTGGAACATTTCGTAGTTTGAGAACACATCTATGATATATCAAATCATGAGTTAAGAAATAGAAAATTAATTGATAGTATCCGATGTAATCGTGAATATTGTCAATTCCGTGATAAATCAACCAATTATTCAATGTGTGATTTAAAATTATTATACACGAGAAAAAGTTTTTATATGTAGTTATCTCTACCATTCACAAGTGTTTAGTTTTCAAAATCTCAACTATTGATTTACAACTCCAGTTTTTAGAAAAATAACTCTAAAAACAGGTCGGAGGACGTATGCCAAACAATGTCACCTAATCGCAAGATTAAACGTTCTGAAAACTGGTCTAATAGTCATCGTTGTTATGGACGTGTAGCGCTATTCTGTAGAAACCAGATTCTTTCAAAGTGAAATCCTTCCAATTAGAGATACACCTTCTTGAACTCTGAAAGCTTACCGATGTGATAGATCTTCTTGAACTCTGAAAGCTTCCCGATGTACGAACATTAGGAGACATCAGACACAATTCCAGATAATTTTCGCAAGTTGGTTAATGAGTTACTTTCATAAAAAGTTGTCACAATACGTAACACGCATTGCTAATCCATGTATCGCATCATGATTAAATTGTTAACAGAACTTCGTCAACATAATCTCAAAATTTTAAACTTTTCAGTTTTTGATTGGTTAATCGGAGC
Source organism: Adranes taylori (assembly GCA_009867245.2). Classification (NCBI taxonomy): domain Eukaryota; kingdom Metazoa; phylum Arthropoda; class Insecta; order Coleoptera; family Staphylinidae; genus Adranes; species Adranes taylori. The sequence goes on along the minus strand of WYDF02046730.1, from coordinate 9,097 downwards.
TTACAGGATTTAATTCAAAACGAAAAATTTCCCTTAGAATTGTTAAGAGAAGCGTCTTGAGGCGCTGTTGAAGTTGTACTGAAAATCCGCTCTGCACCCATTTTTTCGTGACATTTGAGAACACAAATATGACTGTTCTTGAAATCGATTCAACTTGCAACACCCAAACAGATAATTGTTGCTTAGTTTCCAGCTCGTACGAATAAATCCAGAATTCATCACTAGAGTTACGATGTATATGGATTTTGCAGTTCCTCGTCCTAAGTTTTTGAGCATTTCCTTGCATCAATTGGTGCGAGCCTTTTTTGGGCTTCCGCTCATATTTTAATTGCTGAGTCCATCAGAAACAGATCTTTTCAAGTCTAAATGTTCATACCGAATCGAATGGTCTGCAATGCATTAAAGTTTTTTATCGCAACCATTAGTGTTGGTCGGCCTTCACAAAATTCTGCAAAGCAGTTGTAGGCATTTGTCTTTTCTGATAGTACTTCATAGCAGAGTGGAACGAAACGATTCGAGGCTTTGTTTGGAGATTAAACATTTACGAGAATCGTAAAAAATCATTCAATCGGGACGATCGATATTTTTAGGAAATATCCATCAATAAAGCAGAAATGTTGAAAACCAAAAGTTTGCAAATAGTATCAGACAAATTTGCTATCGAATAAATTAAGCTTAGTCGTAATAGAGATTCATGTAGCAAAAGGAAAAAATCAGGAAAATTTTTAAAAATACAAATTTGGTACTTCTGAAAACCTAATATCAAGTAAGTTCCAAACTATGTTTACAAATGTTCTAGAATTCACAATTAAAGTTAGGTGCATTTTAAATATTAAGTAATTCGAATTGATAACAATGAGATGGAAAGTTTTATAACATGAATTTATAAAAATATGATACATTAAATGAACTGACATGATGAATGAACAAAAAGATACAAAATTTTAATAAATAACAAATTATGCCACAAACTTCGATTACTTTGATAAATGTGTTGTAAAATTAATATACAAACCATTTGGAATTTGTGAATATTATAGGTCAAATCCACGAAAAATTACAAGAAAAATCAGTACCTCAAATTTTGCTAAAATTTGTCACATTTTATGAATCAAGTTTCGAAAGTCAGAAAATGTTAAGGAATTACGCTACCTTTTTGAACAGCGGCTACAATTTGCCAGATTACAACAAAGCTGATTATTTTCTTTAAAACATTTTTTTAATTCATAATAAAATTTTACTTCTTAAAAAGTATTTATAGGGCACAATAAATCTCTTTTATTCCTGGTAGTAAGCAATAACCCCGATTTAAATATTGCAGCATAAATAGAGAGATCGATGAGAGAATGGTGTGATAGGATAATGGAAGGTAAGGATTGTGGAGTGGAAGTGGAGAGAACGATGAAACATGTGGAAATGCAAGAGAGGAGAGAAAAGATAAGGGTAAGACGGTACAAAGGTGAGTATAAGGAAGTACAGGTGGTAGGAACGAGACCGGAATATTTGGTGTCGAATAGGAGTATGGGACGAGGAAACAGATTTTGGGTGAAAGAGAGTAAAAGATGTTGTATGGAATGTGGAGGAATGGAGGAAACATGGGAGCACTGGGTGAATGAATGTGAAATGTTTCGGTGGCCGGAGGATCAAAAGGAGGAAGTGTATGGAACAGGGAGGAAAAGGAATCAAGATAATGGAAAGGATAATGGGGGAAATAAATAAAAGGAAAAATAAGAATATGGGAATAAATATAAGAAATATATCTGAGGGACGAAGAAGGGGCAATAGAGAAAAAAAATATCTAAAAAAGGGGAAAAAAGAAAAGAAAGGAAAACAAACAGCATATCATTTCACTTCAATGCGGGTTTTTAAATTTATTTTTAAGTTTTTTTTTTTGTTTCAAATGGAACTAGGTTTTGTAAAACTTTGTTGAGTATTATATCAGTTTTTGTAAGAAAGACGCCGAGGTTCTAAACGACAGAAGAAAACACGTTGCCTTAATAGCCAACTATTAGTAACATTATCAAACGCAGGAGTATGACAGGCATGTATTCTATCACCTTTATTATTTAATGCATACTGAGAATGCCTATATGAATAATGGACATGCCGATGATGCTGTGCTTCTGATAGAGAGAGCTGAATGTCTTCAAATTCTTATAATATTGTTACTACCAAGTAAACCTTAGTATTCTTATAGCCCCGAAAATAATTGTAAATCTGAAATGTTAATGTTTCAAAATGAGGAAAATTCAACAAAATTGTTTCGGAAACAAGGTGTGTCAAGGCAGATGGTTGTTTTAAAATAGTTATGTAGCAACATTCGAAGTACGGTTAGTGCTGCTTGCTACACAACTGTTTGTTTACAAGTTATAGGAGAACCTCAAAAGTTTAACTCAAATCGATGAATGATCTATTTCCACCAAAGCAATGGAAGTTCAGGCATCGCCGACACAACAACTGAGTTCTTTAACTGAGTAAAATCATATAGGCGGCAATTTGAGTGTAAAATTATCGAGCGAAAATGTTAACGACTCGATAATATAGTTATACTTAATTACATAATAAATCAGGAAGTGAGTAGGAAGAAAAAGTTATACTTATTATTCATAGATTTTAAAATGGCGTTCGACACACAGGTTAGAGAGAAATTATGGAGAAGAATGGAAATAGTAGGCATATCGGAAGGTTTGTGTCGGATGATTAGACCATTGTATGAGGGGACAAAGGTAAGAGCGAGAGTGGGAGAAAGCGCGTCTGTATGGTTTGAAGGAAGGGGGGTGACGCAAGGATGTTCGTTAAGCGCAAGTTTATTTAAAATATATATGTCAGATTTGAACGATGTACTGAAAAAGAGACAATCTGGAGGTGTGGTGTTGGGGGACAAGAAGATATGGTCGTTGGGGTATGCGGACGACATTGTGTGCATGGCCAACACAAGGGAAGAAATGAATGAGATGATTGAAAGGGCTAATAAATACATGGAAAAAAGAGAAGAAAACAACATTATGATATGTAAGAAAGCTGGGAGAGAGAGTAGGAAGGATATGTTTAAGATGAATGGGGTGAGGTTAGAGAATGTAAAAAAATATAAGTATCTGGGTTATATGTTGAATAGGAATGAATCAGAGAAAGAGCACGTAAGAATGATTGCTAGAAAAGCAAAAGTGGCTGCAGAAAGGATGAGATGTGTGTGACAAGAAAGATTTGGTGAATCGGTGAGAATGAGAATGAACATATTATACGAATGTGTAAGAAATGTAATGATGTATGGGCGGTGAAAGAAAGGGAAGAAATAGAAGAGTAAAAATAGGGTATATGAATATTAGGATCGGAAAGAAATACACGAAGCGAAATAGTAGTGCAGCAGTTAAATGAGTATAAATGTTGGGTGAGCGGATTAAAGAAATTGGTAAAATAAGAGAAAAACGTGATGATGGATATAGAGGAAAGATTGGAAAAAATGTATATGTTCAGGCAATGAAGCAAGAAAACATGAGAATGAGGGGAGGGGGGGGGGCGAATGCGTGGGAGATGTACGAAAATATAGGATGTTCAGGGTATGCATGGTGCGAAAGAATTATGGCAGAATGTATGAACGTTGTAATAGAAGTGTAAGAAAAAATGAAAGATGTGGAATAGCAAGAAAGAAATGGAAGGTTTGTGGTGAGTAGATATAGCAGAAAGTATTTATTAGTGGGTGAAAGAGGTTTGCCAGGATATTTCGAAATAAAGTAAAACTATGAAAGAAAAATGAATGAAAGAGGTTCAGATGCGGTAGTATGGAAAGGGAAAATAAGTATTGGATGACGGATAATTATAGAAAATGTAGAATATCTGGTAAGGAAGAGGAAGTATGGGAACATTGGATAAAAGCATGTGAGGGGATGAGATGGAATTTGAATGAAAGAAATGAGGCGGAAAATTGGAGGGTATATCTCAGCGATCGGGGAACTTTCTTAATCATTACCCAAAATATTTTAAAATATTTTTGTGTAAGTTGATATTACCACATCGCGAAGAACAAAAAAAAAACCAAATCGCCTCCTTTTTACCATCTTTCATATTATTACCCCATCATCGCGAAGAGAGAAAAAAAAAAAGATCGTGTCCTTTTTAGCATCTTTCATATTATTACTCCATGCCGAAAAACAAAAAAAACGAAATTGCCTCTTTTTAGCATCTTTCATATTATTATCCCATGGCGAAGAATTCATTTTTATCCCACAAAAGTTTATTTTTACCCCATTTGGGGTAATTTACCCCGACCGCTGGTATATCTGGAACCAGAAGCGAAGAAAATAAGTAGAAGATAAGTATGAAAGGAGAAAGAATGAATGAAAAGGAGTGCGAAGGGGACGAAAAAATAAAATAATAATAAGAGAAAAAATAGAGAAATGTATTTTACAAGTAGAGGTTCTTTTCATTCATGCTTGCTTTCCATTATTGCTTGGTAAAAAATGTATACCAAGCATTAATGGAAAGCATTAATGCTTGGTTAAAAAAGGAAGAGGGTACTGTGGGTGCGGATAGGAGATACGAGTAAAAAAATTAGAAAGGTTAGCTTCCTTCTTCCCTCTTACAGTCAATATAATAAGAGAATGTCTCGTCAAATATTTAGGTCTCGTAATTGATAGAAACATCAGTTATAATGAACACCTAATTAGAACTACCGCTCAGATAAAAAACTACATATTCAATCTACTAGAGCTACTGATAAAATCTAATAGAGAAGTAATGTGTAAAATAAGAAAGAATCATATCTATATCATAGTCTTTGTCTTAAGATATAGTAAATTTAAAAAAAACATAACCTCACTTACAGATACATGACTTTTCCCAAGTTTCCTGATTTAATGGATTCCTTTTAGTAATTCAAACTTAATAAAGCAAATCAGATGAGAGGTAAAACTGATTAGGTAACCTAATTAAATGTTTTATAAAGTACACGAGTCAAAAATAATCTTTTAAGACTTTGACTCAAATTTTTGTGCGATTAACAGCAACCAAAGTGACAAATTTTCGCTGAAATCTGAGGTGTTAAACCGGAAAGTTGTGTTGATTTGACGTGGAAATCAACCTTATACAAAAAGTAATTGACATCACGATAAGCATCAAGCTAAATAAAAACAAGCATATATCATTGTTAGTATTGATGTTAATAGCGTTAGCAATATTCGCTGCATCACAAGTTATGTTAGAAAAGAAGAAAAACCCAAAATTGCTTTTCATTCATTTCGTATGTTAAAACTGATTAGAATTTTGGGAAAACTATTTACTTTGCTGATGCACGTTCCAATGTTGATTTGAGCTCAAATGTCCATCACCAAATGACAATCCAAATGTTTGACCTACTCCAGGATCAAAGCCATTGTCGTTGTAAGTATGATGCAGTGTAACTAGTTGTTAGGTTAGATAAAACAACTTATATTATTATAAAAATAAAAATATATGGGTATACTAATAATTAGTGTAAGTAAATATAGGTATTGTAAAGTACTTACAAAGTGGAAGCGCATAGATTATTGAAAGAAAAAATATTCTTGTTTTAATGCTGCTCATGCTTATATTTGAACATTACATTGAATTTTAGAGAATCTATTAAAATATTTAAAGTTACTGTAAGAAGGTAGAAAGGAAAAGTTCAAGAGCAATAATGTTTACTACAGATGACATACTGCAAGTGCCATGTTTGTTTTCATGTCTGATCTATTTTGATACTATTCCCACATATAAGTCCCTAATAAAGATTAGCTGAGATCGCTGGTTATAAAATTGTTATTATTCCAATATTTTACAACATTAGGGTTAAAAAGAACAGCTGTTTAATATTTTGTTTGTGATGTTTAGCTACATGTCAAAAGTTAGGTGAAGGAACGCCTTCTCTAGCGCGCTCAAATAAAAGGTTCATGCTCTCTCAAAATATAAACATATTTGCTAAATGCATTTCACTCACCGGATGAATCCGATGGTCCCTGAAATGAATCCAATTTTTGCCGTTTCGCATTTGGCGGCCCATCAACAAGATGATCAGCCATGGCAAAATTGGTGCAATCTCCTGTTTACCAAAGCCACTGTCTTGCAATGCTGCCGATTGCCTACCGACCGCGACCGGATTAATTCCGTACGCACTTTATTTATTTACTAGGATTCAGGTGCAAAACACATATTTTTTTCGAAAAAATTAAACATAGAGGATGCCAAACAGTCGATGTACCGAGTGTTCGAGAGCCGATGCATCTCTCAAGGCACATATTTTTACTAACAACAGTCAACCATCGGCCATGATGAACTTCAACTAGTCAGACTGGCCGACTGCTTCGCTGCTATTTCTTACCATCTCCGATAGAACAGCACAATGATCGCGAACTAAAATGTACGAAAAACACAACTTATCTTAACTTTGGCTGCTTACATTGGTATTATTCAGAAACAGGATGGTTTGTTGTATCGAATTCAGGCGAAAAAAGGCCCCTTTAATTTACATGAGTTACAACAATTTGAAGAATTATTCCAAAATTCAACGCGATCTCGTACAGGCAAAATGGCGGCTGTTGATGAAACTTTTTCTACGCTTGTCAGAAACGGTCTGTCTATTAACTGGTACACTTCTGTCAGTGATGCCATTTCTTATAAAATATGCCCATAAAAATTTGTCAGTGCCGCATATAATGTTTAAGACTTTGGTTATTTCAATCAAAGTTTTTAGTATCAAATTAAAATTTCATTTCAAAATTTAGCATTAATAACTAATAATGTGTTTTATTTAGAAATAGCGCTTAAAAATAGTATTTCTTTACTTTTTGTAATACTTTTCAAAAATATTTTTAACTTTAACAAATTGTGTTAACCCATTAATCCAACTATTTGTTGAATATTATTGTTTTGTTACATTTGCTGGGAAATTGATTTGTTCTAAAACTTCCGCACATACTTGATGAGGTTCAGATTATAATATTTTGCAATATATATTTCATAATATATACTATACTGAATATCGGTTAAGGTTAATATCCACTTCGAGTATATATGACAGCGATCTTAGTCCTTTTGATAAGACTATTATTTGGTACCATCTATGAGTACACTTGTAGTTTATTTAAATTCCACTAACATTAGTATGGAGAAAATATTAAATTGCACGATACAAATGTATAGAATATTATTTACTTTTAAAATGACATAAACTCTCATCCACAGATACGTTGATTTGGTTCAAAGTTAATATAAATTTACAATATCTTCAAAGACTATTGTACATGATATTTACTTTAATTATATCCATAGTACAAAAATTTTAGCAGGTTATATTAGTAAATGAGGCTCTAAACTTAAAAGGTCTAATTGACATTTACAGTTATAATTTTATTAGATGCTGTTAATGAGTGAGATCTTTTCAAAGATATCATTGTGTCGAAATCTTTCAAATTGAGATAACCATATGTACGCAAAGCGGAAATCAGTCATTTCTTGTTTAAAACAGTTCCAATCTCAACCGGGTGGCGTATTGCATACCAAGAGTTCCCAATAGCTTATTTTGCATAAAAACAATTTTACCCGCAATTAACAGAATGGCATCTAATCTCTAAACCAATAGGTCAAATTTATATTTTTAACTGTTTGGTTTAAAGTTTTTATATTTCTTTAGTAATCTTATATTTATATGGCAAGATGATTGTTAAACATTAAATAGTGTTATGATGATTGTTAAACAGCGTAATATTCTAAAAATTGAGTAATATAAAGCAAACAATAAACTACTCTTTGCACAAAATAAATATAAAAATGTATTACAAACTTATTTGAAAAGTCTTAAAACTATTTATTAATAAAAAAACTGGCGTCACCGGCGAACATTAGTGGTTGAATATGTTCACGTGATCATAACTAAGATTTCTAACTGGTCTAAATGCTTCCGAAGAAATGCGCGACGCAGCGCCGTCGTCACCTGTGACGTCATGTGACGAACAAAGCGAAGATAGACGAATGATGAAAAACCTTGAATTCAGACAAAGATTTACGAGCGTCGTATATATGCAACGGTGTTCTCGCGTAAAGTGATTTTACCTGTACATTGCGTTTTCTTTCTTATGAAATTAATATAGAAAAGAAAGGCAAAGGACAATAAAATACTGAAAACGATGAAGAAATTATAAAACGCACATGAATAACTAACCGCAACATTATCCAATACGCTTCAAATATGTACTTGATCTTGCAGCTCTATGTAAGAGATCGCACCATTTGAAATAAAATAGCGCAAAATATTTAATTTAAAAGATCTGTTATATACCCACATGTGTTTCATATATAAACTATCTAAATAATTAATACATGTTTTTAACATTTAAACAAACTGTACCTGCTAAAAATCTGTTTCAATTTGTTATGATTTTCTTTGAAATAAGTAGGTTTTAAAAACCTGCTCTAGTTATATTTAATATTTTTGGAGCTAATCGGGCATTTCCCGATGGCATTCTAAGTGACCAGAGCCGCTAATCACGAACTAAAACCTGGGTTAATATTTTAGAAAAATAATTAACGGAAAACGACTATTTCTTAAAACCTCACAAATCCTTCAATTACCGATTTCTTTAAATTAATTTTAATAAATTGAGTGGCACTGTGTTCGACTTTGTACAGCGACATGTCGATTAGGATTATTAATATTGGCATATTTTTGTAGCTACAAACTATGGGAACCCACGGCGAATCAATCTCTCTATCCTATTTTCATATTTTATCCAAATAATAGTACTAATTGGAATCACAAGTCTTTTCTAGTCGTTTCCCATTTTCAATTATTTTTCGGTGGATTTCAACTTTATTAGATTTTGCCCTAGTATTTAAATTTCTCTGTCGAAAGATTTTTTATCAAGCGCAATGACAATATATTAATAACTTTAACGTTTATGAAAGATGGTAAATACAAGTTGTGTAAAACCAGTGCGTTTTGCCACTGATGACATATGGAGCAGAGACACTCACTTTAACCAAGAAGATAGTAAACAAAATACAAGTAACGCAGCGTGATATGGAGAGGTCAATGTTGGGCGTCAGTCTTAGGGATCGAATCCCAAACAATGAAATAAGGAGAAGG
>WYDF02046719.1:0-12247 GCA_009867245.2 Adranes taylori | reverse complement strand
GCGGAACAAAGTTCGCCGGGTTAGCTAGTATATGTATTTATATAGATATATATATATATATATATATATACCAATTCCTTCATTAGATTGATTGATTCGTATATTATCAATTATCTAACATAATGTAATTAGTGTCCTGTTCCAGTAATTTATTAACTATTTGCATATTGTCAATTTATTTGAATATAATTATTGTAGCTGTCTAATAGAAGTTTTGATTACTTAAACAATAATAGCAATATGTGCTCATCCTTGCAATCATCTGTCAATGTATTGCAACGAAATATTTGCAATGGAAGGAATGAAAGCAAGAGCTTGCTTACAGGAGCGAACGGCGGCGACCTCTAGTTCGGTTCGTTCGTTTAGTGGCGGTAAACTTGATCTACACTGTTTCTCCACACCCTAACCTCGCAAATTCCACTCTTCTCACTAACCACATTATAGAAACTAGACGAACTCATTGTAGGTTACCACTATTGTATTTTTTAAAATTATTGTACTATACAAACTTTTTTCTACTCTATTTTACATTAAAACAAATTTAGCAAGGGAATTGTGTTCTACGCATCAAGATGGGTGTAAACCACGCGCTTTATTAGTATATGATGAATTTTTGACACTAACTAAATATTTCTCCAAACGTTCTCAAAGAATTTCTTTATTCCCAAAAATTTGCTTAGTATTGTAAGAAAGCATGTTACTAGACTTAAATTTAATCGATTAAATAGACCAATTTCTGGAACCCTAGACTGGATTGAACTGTTAATAAACTTAAACGCATTTATTATTTGTAAGTAATAAAAGGTACGAAGGCGTCACGTACTGACGCAACGATAACTTACCATATATGTTACAACTGCTGTCGCACTGACCTAAGCGTTGAGTTCGTGCTACTGCTATGAATGCTTAACTATTGATTTAACAGCGTCCGATAATCATTAATTCGTGCATTGGTGGGATGTGTGTGTACACACATTACTTATATTTAAACGCTGGCTATGAATAATATGTACGTATATAGATTTTTGAATGGCGTTTATGTTATCCACTGTTATCTATATGGGAGAGGGCATCGGGCATAAAATGATATGTATGCTGCTCGTCGCTACCGCTGGGCTGACTGGTTCTACTGCGTGCCGTGTGCGTGAGGGGACTTAAGTACTAAACCCGCTATTATTATACTGTAATACGGGTAGACCGTATCGAGTAATAAATAACATGTGGCGGGCTACACACTGAACCGCATAACATAGCAAAAGTTGAATGACGGCAATGGGCAGAGCAACAGCCAGCGGCAGTCACAATTTTAATGCGTTTGGTAAGCCAAATTCATTTACCCGTCGCTACTATATAGTTCGCATGTATGTTCAATAGCTTTGTTTCTCATTCTTCGTTACCACCAGCCCATTTCTTATTCACTGGAGCATATAATACTAGCTCGCGTTAATCGGGGCTAGTTTTAGTTTATCGGGGTGTTATTGTGACTGATAGTGGTTTCCTCTTCTGAAGCATATAATAGCACTCTCAGCGACAGTAGCACTCTCGTTAATCGGGATGTTATTGTAACTGACGTTAATCGGGATATCATTGTATCTCCTTTCTGTTCTATTTACTGTAGTGTGTTATTCTACCTCGCGTTAATCGGGGTTAGATTTGATAACTCAGCTAACGTAGAACTCACTTTAATCAGGGTGTTATTGACTTACAGTGGACTTCTACGATTTATATCTTGGCCGTTATACATATCGTACATTTAGATTTACCCCCGCCCTCCGTTGTATTGTTAACTGTTGGTACAGCCTTCCGCATTATTACTGCTTTATTATTTTATCACCGCGCATTTGAATTGATTTACATGCACTGCTTTTATTTTGTTTTGTAATTATTGCTAACATGCATTTGTACTGTTTTATTTGCACCACTTAAATATTGTTATGATAGAATCGCTATTGCTTATTTGCTAACCGTCATAGTAGTGTCATTAATTTAATTTGACATTAAATTTATTAACATCTAATTATGCGTAAATATTTCTTTCTTTCTTTAAATTGTCTAGAAAGCCAATAGACGTTATTTTGTTAAATCGTTAATGCTATTTTATGAATTACCAGTTATAATCTTTTTCAGTTGCCCCAAGAACACAAACCACTGGACTACTCACGTGCTCGTAGCTACACCTGGCCTCAGTAAGCCACTGAAGATCGGAGGAACAACAAGATGAGGTTTCAACATGCGGCCTGAAGTTAAACTGACCTGGCGCCCAAGAGCACGTAATTTCCGAAAGATATAATATTCTGTAATAATAAGAAATTTGTTTGCCCCATCCATGATAGTCGCAAGGACTCTACATTAGCAGCATCGCGACCTACAGTCGGTCACAGTATATTCCATTTATTAGGGGCTGTATTGTTGGTGTTTATTTTATTTTAGTGGATATGTATAATTATGCTATCTTTCCAGTCTTTGGGAGCTGCTCTCTCTTGCTGAACCGATTATGGATGTGCGTAAGGGGAGTTGATTATCGTGTTTTATCATTTCATTGTATATTCCGTCTGGTCCTGCCGATTTTCTATCTAATTTACTGCATCGTTTATGTCATTCAACGCAGTGGTGGTAAACTATCTATCAAAATGATTCTCCATTGTTCTTTACTAATATTGCTGTTTTTAATGAATTTCTTCACTTTGGCTAGTTGTTCCACCTCTTCATTAAACCATGAGATTCATACATTGCTGTTGCTATTATATTTATTTGTGCTTTTACCCAATGCTTCTTCTGCTGCTTTCATAATCTTTGATTTTATTGTCCATCGCAATTCCGGTACTCATAGATCCTCTTTATCTTCATTTATTTTCTGTATATTGCTCAGTCTTAACTGATAAAACAGTTTTATTCTAGGTTGTTCAATCTTTTCAACACTAATTTTTGGCATTGTGTGTGAACCGTATTTTTTTTTTAATTTTTACTGTCAGATTATGTGTACACAGTACTGAAAGATGATCTGTACCAAAATGTACTGACGTTAGGGTTTTGACATCAAGTATTTGCTTCAGTATTTGCTATACACCTCTAGGTCAACACCTGAAGAAGAGGAAATAGCAACCTTATTTCCTCGACAACCTGAATAAAGCTCTTAGAAAGTACCATGCTCATTACGCCTTACTAATAGGCGATTTTAATGACAAATTTGGACAAGAAGACAAGATGAGTCGGAAAATTCCTTGAGCAAATACGGATATGAGGAGAGAAATTAAAGGGGTTATAGACTACTCAATTTCTTACAAGAGCATAGCTTTTACTCTATGAGCTCTTTCTTTGATAAGAAACCCCAACAAAAACGGACATGGATTAGCCCCGATGGGAACACAAATGATGAAATAGATTTTATTATCTCCAACAGAAAAGAAATAATCCATGATGTAAGAGCCTTAAACAACTTGTCCATATGCAGTGACCGTAGAATAATAAGATCACTAAAGGTGTACAAATTAAGATGATGAGGAAGAGGAACAATAAGAAATATACTGCTCCCAACAACACAGAAGCCTTTCAAACTGACATCGATAAACTTCTAAGTAAACAGACAATAAGAAAAGTTGGCAACGAGGACATAAATGCGTTGAACTGAAATATAGTGAACGCCATAAAGCAAGCAGAACAAATCAACTGCGCTAAAATAAATCAGAAAGATACAAAACTGAACGATAGAACCAAAAACATCGTGAAAGAGAGAAGAGAATTGCAGAATAAATACGACACAAACTTCCCGTAACTGAAACAATCGAACAAAGATATAACTAAAGCATGTAATGATATCCAAACATCCAACACCGAAGTGATTGCTAAAACAATTGAAGAGAGCAAAAGCTTAAGACAGAAATATCCAAACAGAAGAAAGAGATCTGCAAAATGCGAAACAAAGAAAGCAAGATAGCAACTGTTATAAAGAAATTATAAAAATTAGAGAAGAATTTTATAAAGAATTATATGCTGCAAAGGAGGAAATGCTCCACGATCCGATTTCCAAGATTATGCATCAAGGTTCAGAGGCAGTTCCAGAAGTCTCAATCCAAAAGATCCAGAAGTCGATTTCGGAAAAGAAAATCAATAAATCCCCTGGAGAATCCCCTGGGGTCATCGAAGCTATCAAATTAGAGGACGATAAGCTACTCCGATGTCCTGAAGCACTATTTAATGAATGCCTTATCCAGAGTAAAATCCAGGTGCAAACTACCGTCCTATCAGCCTACTTCTCATATATATAATTTGTTTACCTGAGTCAGCACAAACAGATTAAATGCAAAACTAGACCTTTATAAGCTAATGGAATAGGTTGACTTTCGTTCAGGGTTTGACACAGGCGACACTATTTCACTGAAACTGTTCACGAATCTACTTGAATATGTGTTCAAATCTATTAACTAAGAAAACTTTCCATGTTAACATAAATGGTGAAAACCTTACACACTTAAAATATTTAGACGACGTAGTTTTACTAGCAGACCGGTTTGATCATGTGACGACCATGTTTTCAACAACTAAATTCAGCCTGGTGTGTACATAGATGGTATCCAAGTCAAGGAGATTACTTCATATAATTATCTTGGTCACGAACGTTGCGTAACTGGTAGTGCACAGGCCAATGCTGAGTCTGACCCTTAGAGATCATATCACAAATATTGAGCTGCGTAGAAGAATTAGACTGATTGACGCAGTAGAGAGAATTGCAATATTAAAATGTAATTGGGCGGTGCACATTGCGAGAATTCAGGATGACAGGTGGGCCAAGCGATTTATAGAGTGGAGGCCCTGACAAGACGCATATCGAAATAGGTCAGATGATATCAGACGTATACATACTAATTGAATACAATAGGCACGGAATAGGAAGGCTTATGTCCTGCAGTGGAGGAATGTCTCTGATTGATGATGATGATTTGCTTCAGATGAATGTTTATATTATTTATAGTTGGAGTGAGTTCAAAACTCAGGAAATACTTTTGTTTCAATTGTGCTTGATGATCAGTGATACTTGATGTTTGATCAATTGTGCTTGAAACCAGTGGCCCATTTTGGGACATCAAGTTTTTTTTATTAGACCGATTACCCAATAATTTATAAACTAATTTTCACATTATTTTGATTATTATAGTATTATAGTAATAGTATATATTTTAACACTAAAACGATTTTATTAAAAATATTTCTAGACGATTATATTTAAAAAAATATTTCGGTGATCTAATTTGGAAACTCTCCCATAATTATATTCTATTTCACGTATGTAATGAAATAAATTACTTTTTTAAAGTAATACTTTTTGATTTCTCCTGTTTATTGAAATTACCTAATATTTGTCTCAAAGATGTTATCAAAAATTTGATAACAGGCTTTCGCGAAATATCAAATATATCTTTCACAAAATTGCATAGCCAAAAGAGGCAACCCAAGTTTTCATATACTAGGTTGCAATAAATATAAATGGAATACCAATAAAACAGATCAGTGATACATTTAGTAGTATAGTATCTAATCTGTGAACAATAAATCTTTTAAGAGTTCTCCCGAAAATCTGCAAATCACTCAATTTTATTAGTACGTAGCATGTAAGTTTGGGTATGTTACTTTTAATTAGAAATCCATTTATTTTTTCTATAAAATTGATTTTTAAGTTTATATATAAAATTTCAGTTATTACTTTTTTCTGCAGCAGCTTTCTCCAAACTCACTTATGGCTCTATACGCTGCTTTCCTGTTCAAACAAACTTGTTTCGCCTGTAGGATTGGAAATGCGGTATATTATTAACACAACTTCTTAACAATTTAAATAGAACAAAATGATAGCCGAATCCTTATCCTGCATATCCGACCAATATCAACGATCTGAGTTCTGCTTCAACAAACCCAATATCAACGATCTGAGTTCTGCGGGAACAAACTTAATCCCCACTTTGCTATAGTATTGAATTCCGCAATTCTTTTATACTTAAGGAATTACAATCTTTCTACCAAATTCTATTTTCTGCTATGTGACTTAATATCTTCCGGTTAGTTTGTCCTAGGTTTTATGTAAATCAAATTTATGGACAGAATTTGCATTATAATTTAGTACCTATTTTTTATCACACAGATGACTTGTAGAGCATCACGCCCTAAAACAGATTCTCTTTTTAATTTTAAACAGACATAATACTGGCTTGATTCGAAAACTGGGCTGGCGTACCCCAACGGTACATTGTTGGCCTTATTTTATACATGAGATTTAGAAAACTTATGTAATAATAATAACAATAATTATACAAGTTATAAATATACATGTTATATTGAACAAAACAAAATCTTAATCCCCCACACTCAACTTATAAAAATAAACATCACTTCAGTAAGTAATATAATCTAAGATGGTAGTTCTAACTGGTTCTTTTACTAACAGGAGCCACCATTCGCATGTCGTTCTCTAATAACCCTTCATCCTCCCGTTTTCTTAATTTTTTTTATACTTATTCTCATTATTTCAACCCGCTTCCTTTCATGATCTAGGCACACTCTCCAATTCTCAGTTTCTCCTCTCTCATTTTCCATTCTATTCCTTCACATTCTTTCACCCAATGCTCCCATCTTTCTTCTCTATCACAACAAATTCTACACATTCTTTTTTCCTTGATCCATAAAGTACCAATTACAACTCTCCTCTTCAACACCTAAATCGTGCTATTAATATCTTCTCATCTGTACTGTATCTCGATTTTAAATGCTCAGACATACCCTATTACGTCATTATTCATTTATATTTTTATTACGCCTGATTATCATTATCCTTTCATTCCTCTCACATCTTTCATTTTCTCCTCCACCTCATATACCATGCTCATTCCATTCTTTAACATTTCATGCAATCTATTCATCGACCATCCTATTCTTTCATATGCTTTTTTCTTCTCACATTTCAATCAGTATTCCCTGCATTATTTCTCCCCTCATTCACTCCTACCCAGTACATTCTCTTTACCAATCTGTCACATTCATCCGTGCATAAATTCATCTCACACTTTACCATTTTTTTTAATCCAGCCACCCAACATTTATTCCTATCCTACTCCTGCAAGACAATCTCACAATGTGTGGATCGTTCAACCTTTATTATTCTTTTCAGACAACCTACTTGTACTCTTTCTCCTTCCTCTCTTTCACATATAGCCCACACTTCCGCTCCATACATCATTATATTTTTAACTATACGTCCAAAATATGTGCTCTAATTTTTACTGATTCCCGAAACTTCGTTCCATACACTACACACCTCACTTTTCCATAGCTACCCTGATCTTTCTTGCCACCATCTTAACATGTTCTTTGCATATTCCATTTTGCACTAACATGTATCCCAAATATTTGTAATGTTTTATCATTTCAATCCTTTTTCCTCCTAGTTCAAATAAATCTTTCTTACTCTCACGCCCTCCATTCTTACATACTATCACCTTTGTCTTCTCCACATTCAATTTTAATCCTCTTCTATCCATGTATCTTTTCACTCGTGCTATCACATCCATCATTTCCTCCCCAGTACCTGACATAAGTACAATATTATACGCGTAACTTAGAGGCCATATCCTTCCATTAACTATCATTACTCCTCTCGATTGCCCGTTTTTTAAAACCCCTTTTAAATCTGCCATATAAATGTTAAATAAGTTTCCACTCATTGCACAACCTTGCCCTATCCCCCTATTTACTTCAAACAATTTAGACATAGTTTCTCCTACTCTCCCTCTTACCTTCGTTACCTCATACATACCTCTTATAATCCTTATCATTCTTTCGATATATCCACCGTTTCCATTTTCTCCCAAAGCTGCTCTCTTATTAATTTATCAAATGCTGACTTGAGATCCACAAACAACAAATATAATTTCCTTTTTGTATCTATTTCTTATTAGATAATTCAACGTTACTATGTTGTCTGTGGTCCCTCTATCTCTAATAAACCCTGCTTGCGTATTTGATAGTATTCCATTCTCCTTCATCTCCTTTTCTAACCTTCTATTAATTATTCTCGCAATCAACCTATACCATCCTTTCATCACAGTCACCCCGCTATAACTTTCCACACACTTGTTATCCCGTAGTTTATACACCGGTTCAATTTCCGCATGTTTCCATTCCCCCGGTTTTCTTTCCTTTCCACGCCATACTCTTTTTCAGCCTCAATATTTCTTCCCCAACCTCTTCCACATTCATATCCTACGAATTCTCTACTTCTACACTATTCATATTTTTTTCATCTTAGTTGTCTGATTCTGCTTATCATTAGCTTCCCTCTTAAATTTTTTTCCATTCACCCAACTGAATCGCACACCTCTCTCATCCTACACCTATGACACCCCTTTCCCTCAGATACTTACAAACCTCATTCTCGCTCTTTAAATAATTTATTATCTCTCATGTCATGAAAATTTATATTCGGTCACCGAACTAATAGGCTACCGAAAATAGGCTATGTAAAATTTAACCTTTTAAAATTATTGTTTAAACATTATTTATAAAACATCTGACATGTCTCAATAGGCAAGTGCGAAATTCTTCAACATTTTCTAATTTTCTGTTAATAAATTGTAACTAGAGATGTTCTACATGATGCATAATTTTAATATTAGATTCATAACTATATTTATAACTAAAAATATGATTCGTAAACAACTTTAAGACATATTGCTGTTTTCCCAATGCACTTTGTATACCATATTTTCTTTAAAAAAAAAATGTTTTTCTTCATGATTGGGATTGACAATGTGCGTTAAGAAATTTGATGTTTCTTGGAAATAAATGATATTTTGGAACAAATTATCACAATAGAATAAATGATATTTGTCACACTGATAATCTATCACTATTCCATTATCACAATGAAATAAATGGTATTTGGAATATATGATATCTCTGGAGAAATTAATTGTATAGCATTGCGGTCTAAACTAGTCCCTCTCTTCAAATTTCAATCAATCATAACATTGGCCTGATTCGGAACCGGGCTGGCGTAACCGAACGCTCCGTCCTTCCTCTTTTGTAATCTTTATAATCCACACTTTTAAACTCGCAAGCACACACATTCACCAGATATAAACGATCACTACTTAAAAAAATTCACAGATATCGTAGCTCACTTCCATAGCAGTGAGCTCTGTTGAGCCTATTATAAATGACTTAAAATCTTAAATCTAAATATCCGACTATCTGGGATAGAGAAAACAACCCAGTAGATCGCCATACTTTTTGACGGGACTGGAAAAGCCAGTTATCATAACGGCAAAAACCCGCGCAACCCTTTTTCATCCGCTTGCTCAAATCATTCATACAATGCAGGAACTTAGTAAAGATCTCCAAAATATACTTAAATTGATCCTTCTTTACCTTTGATGATTCTCTTTCCGACGTTATATGTACAAGAAATAAAAAAAATACAAAAACAAAACTAAAATAAAAACATAAACGCAAAATAACAATAGAGAAAAACAAACACTCTTTTCTATACTACTATTTGCTGTTTTTGATCAACTGGCACATTGTTGCGCAGCTAAGCAAGTAAACGAAACGTACACTCAAACTCAAGTCATCCTAATTAACTAAATTCTCCCAGTAGTATATTACGCAATAGACAAGGTTGTCTCAGGTTTTCTTTGGCTATCAAGCGAATTCTGCCGTATATGTTGTCTGCAAACTATCTGCTTACCATCTTTGCAACTTATCCACTCATTACCAGTCCGAGACTAAAGAGAATTAATAAATTCAAATAAATTCTTCAAGCTCCTAACTTATATCATTTCCAACGGGGCAAGAGTTTAGTGAATCAATTCGCATAAAAAACAATTTTTGTTCAAGGAAATTTTTGTCTGCATTTAGCTTTACGATGTTACTACTTACTGTCTTTCCGATGTTGGTATTCTCTTTTCTTTACTAAAATTTTCCTTGGCTTGCTCCCTTTGGACTCGTATGTTACGAGGCAAGCGTCCGTGCTATATTTCAGTTCTACTCGTATGTCGCTTTATTGTCGCTACAGTGATTCGTGCCGGCGTTTGTAAATAGTGAGATAGG
This sequence comes from Adranes taylori, assembly GCA_009867245.2. Taxonomy (NCBI): domain Eukaryota; kingdom Metazoa; phylum Arthropoda; class Insecta; order Coleoptera; family Staphylinidae; genus Adranes; species Adranes taylori. The sequence continues at coordinate 2,155 of WYDF02046719.1, read as the reverse complement.
AGGCTGCTCTAAAATAAAAATCGTCGAAAAATCGTTTAGGCATGTACATGCCAGTCTTAGTTTTTTATGAATGCACAATGAACCTGTTTTAGAATAGCTTAATTGTTCTATCTTTCGATTAGTTTCGTTTCGACCGTGATGCGTTTTAGTAATTATTCCAAGCATTTGAATTTAGTATATAGGTTAAAATTGAGTTCCGAATTTTATTGAAAAATTACCAAACGACAACAAAGTGAAATTAATAATTAGGTAGATAATAGTGATTACGAATTTAATATAGATTTATTTGACAATGGAACTAATGTATTATGCCTTCACGGGAAATCTCTGCAGATGATTCGGTCATTGGAGTCAAAGGAAAAATATGTTTTCTAACGTATAATCCTAAAAAACCTACTATGTGGGGAATTGAAACATATGTACTAGCTGATGCCAATAGTGTGTACGTGCATTCAGTTCTATCCTATTATAGTAGCAAAACATCAGAAAATCTACTCCGACCCGTTCTTCCTGTAAGTACAAGAATTGTGTTACAATTATGTCGGAAGCTGTTAGATACGAATAATGATGCTTAGCAACTGTAAAGCTGCAGGAACAGAGCCAGTACATCGAAGAATACGTGGAGGAAATATACATCAATAAACCAGTGTAATTGTTAATTACAACAAATATATGAGAGGCTTCGTACTCATTTTTAATAAAGTCTGTGAAATGCTGGAGAAAACTTTTTTTGGGGGATAGAATTGTGTAGTGTCAATTTCTACATTCTATACAGAATGGTACAACATCGACAACATAGAAGACCAATGACTCACCTGAAATTTGTTCGTCAACACTGGAGAATATCGTCAGGACGTCAGTGTTTAAAAATGCCTGGGAAACTCTCCACATAGGATAAAGAAGAAGGTTTAAACGGAAAACTAGAAATTTTGCACCAAAACATAGAAGGGGAGAAAGACTGTTTAGTTTGATCTAACAGAAATGTAAAAAGCGGTAGAATGAAACAGGATATATATGTGAGACATGTTCTGGTAAACCTAGTTTACATATTGGTGAATGTTTTAAGCGGTACCATCCATGACTGATTGCAATACCTAATTTCTTATTATTTTTATTTATATATTTCTTATTATACTATTCCATATTTTATTTCCTCGTTTTTATTTAGTTTACTTATTTCTCATTGTATCACTTCATTTTTGGACTTTTATTACATGTTTATCTACTTTTTATGATGTCATTTATTTGTTAGTTTAAATGCAGGGTCTTTTTGTTCTACGTGTTGTTCACGACCTAAAAATTGGGACAAAATCCATCAATCGCTTCATAAAAGATTTTATTTTAAAACTTATTTTGTACAAATACGGTGTGCCCTCTGGTGATCACCAATGGACTTGAAATTTGGACTTGTGTGTTGTTTAGGTCTGCAAATTCTACATGTCGGATTTGGTACAGATTGTAAGATATAAATAAATAAATACATCTGTTCGTAGCGCCCCCTAGCGATTGCAGATTTCGCGTAATGCTTTATAGTAATTTATATTTTTGTTATAGTTTACGGCTTCCAAATTTCATCGGAATCGGCCAAGCCGTATTTGAGTTATTTGCTATACCCCACGAACGTACATTTGCTTGGAATGTATTCCGAGTTGAGTGATAGTTAATCAGTTTTTGTATACGAGTGCAAAGGGTTAATATAGTAGTATCTGTGCTACATCTTTTTCTATTATACTTATTTTTTCTACTTTTACGTAAGGTAGTATATGCCCGCATCTCTTTACTTCAACTTCAGGTCGATCAATATAATATCAAGACACCCGGAATAACAATTCGTATCTATTCGTTCGTCGGCCATCATGGAAACGAACGCACGATAAGAAACCATATAAATAGCAGTGATAGCAGTAATGCCGTGCTGCCTTTTAGAGGACTTTGTCGGTCTGTTTTGAGCGCGTACACAACATGCGCGGTGGCGGTTCCTCGCTCCTTCTACATTCAAAAGAAGCAGTTCCAGAGAGCAATAAGATCGCCAAACGGAGGGTCAACGGAGGGAATTTCTAAAACAATTGAACAAACTAGAAATATATATATATATATATATATATATATATATTAATACTTACTACAAAATTTGATTTAAAATAAAAAATAAGAT
>WYDF02046708.1:0-12247 GCA_009867245.2 Adranes taylori | reverse complement strand
CTTTGTGGTCTCTCATATATGATTCGCAATTTTCGATGATTGCTTGCTTAATTAAGAACAACTTTATAATTAATTCTCTTTAGTAAATAATTATTTCGCCTATTTTGATAAGTTTCTTAATTATTTTAATAGTAATAATTACTTAGATATTATAATAAACTCATTAAAATCCACTGCAAATGAAATTTCGTCGAAACATTTCGACTTTTCACTATTTGCAATAATAACTATAATAAAAGTATTTACGAACAAAAAGTGGAACAAATATCTTTAAAAAAATTGAAAACAATAAAATTGCATAACAAGAAGACAAGGCCAATTTACCAACTTGTTAATAAGAGCGAAGCATTGTTTAACTAACCTACACACAATTTATTGTATATTAATTAGGTTCATATGCTTAAGTGGTCAAAATGATTCTATACTTACCTATCTATGTATGCAGTAATTATTATCAATTTATGTAATTAGCAATAAAAATTAAGTTTCTTACTACACCAAATAGACATTGTGTACGTATAATGTCTACTTCAATGTGTATACATCAAAAACAAAAAGATATGATTTTTTTCTATAATTAAAAAAATAATATCAGTTTTGTAAGAAATGTTCATCGTACATTTGGGTACTCGGCTTTTGAGTTACATAAATACTTGTCTAATGAAATAATTAAATGCTGAACAGTTCATTTGGTATTAAAATTAAATTATTATAAACATTTATTTGACATGGAAATGCATAAAGCAATTTTTTTAGGTGAACCTCAAACGACTAAATGTCATATATCTTACTCTGGATCTAATGTTCTTTTTATACGTTGTGAATTTTTTTCCATCACTGGTGAGTGTCCTAGTGCATCATAATGGCTTACATGGAATGGTTGTCTACCAATACGCTTCATTTTGACATTTTCTGAGAGTGACGATTTTCTTACGGGGACTTGACCTTCCTATGTCAAACATAATTTTATGGGTATAATTATTGGTATCTAAGGAATCTATTTTTTAAACTGAATTCCAGACATTCGAAATTACATGCGATGAAATTCGGTTTTCCGGTTTCATTCCAGAATTATTACAGAGAATTTTAAAAAACAATTAAAGAAATGGAAGTAAATTATTTTTTAATTTAATTTATTTCAAAGCATTAAAATTAAAATTAAAACTTTTAACTGAAAGAGACATAAAACAATAGTTTAATTTTTATTTTGGTTTATGAACAAGCTTCTTAAAGAAACACGAAGTATCCAATGTTTTATTCTTAAGCCTTGATTAAATTTTTATAGAAAATGCTCCTTCAGCTGTGAAAGGTTCTTTGATTTGAGACTAGTTACTTGTGACGTATTTGCTGAATGAACATTGGTCACCATGATCGCTCTCTTAACTTTACCAGCTACCGATCTGAAGACTGATTTCTTGAATCAGGAGATCCTTTTGCTACCAGGGCCACTTGTACCTTTTTAAATAAATTTGAGCAAACTGTATCTTTCTGTATGTCGCATTATGTGGTCAATATACTCCAACTTACGTATTGTACCTACCAGTTCCTTGTTCATCCTATTCTTTGCAAAGCGTCGATATTTGTTATGCGCTAAGCATCAGATGATATGGTCACGTTCTGAATTCCTCAAGTTTTTTCACATATGATTCTGCATGCTTCTACTCCCTATAATAGGATTGAAAAAAATATAGCAAATCAAAATAATTTCTCGCACATCAATGCTATATTATAACTAATATTATGAACATTTTCTACTTGGATCTTAATTTTTTGCGATACTTGCTTTGTTTATTTAGTTGACAATAGAGATATTGTCTCTTGATTCCAATACAAGTTTTTTGAGATGGATTTAAATTTATTTCATCATTATCATTTTTTGCTGAGGATATCTATTAATTGATTAATATCTCTGGTTCTGTAAATTATGTCGTGTGAGCAATATAAAATTTCTCTTGTTTCTAAATCCAAAATGGCTATCACTAATTATGTTTTTAAACTTCCGATAAATCTGTTTATACAAAATTTCAGCCACTTTTGGTGACCGGAAGTATTCTCTTGGCGGATTTACAAGTTTAATTATACATGCCAAAATCTTGCATATGGCTTTACGACTCAAGTAAACTTTGTGCATATTTTAGCGACTTCCGCTCCTCGATGGGAAAACTTCTCATTTGGAAAAAAAGAAGCGGAACTTTTTTTTTGAATGACAAAAGAGGATAACTTCATTGGTCCATTATTTGTAAATCAGACAAATAAATTGTTTAAACTAGTTAGAAAAAACTCCCACACAAATGGCAGAATATTGAAATATAATATTTTTCTTTAAATAAACAGTGATTCCCTTAATTCCAATTTTGGTTTGGTATTTTTTGTGTTTTACATTAATATTATGAATTTCACATTTACAGAAAATATACAGTTTCTATTTATTTATTGAGATAAAATGTAACACAGCCTTTAACGAAAAACAAGGACGAAAAACAAAGAAAATTATAAAATAATATCATTTACATTGCTTTGGAAAGTAAAGCCTCTCACAAGCAGAAACATAAAAATAACATTACATAACATCGCTAAACACATATTTCATAAAAGCAGTTATTTCGTAAAAAACTGCATATATTTAAGTTTAAGGAGCAGAGTATAGTTTCTTGCAATGATAACCAAATGCATGCTTATTGTGTATAAACTCGTAGAATTCTTGTACAGAATATTGACAGTATTGTATCAGCAAGGATTTGCAATTTTGCAAAATAAAGGTGCTCATTCCCCATAACATTTTTCCATATTTTATAATACAGAGTTAACAGGATTTCTTTGCTACACTGAGAAGAAACAATTTAAAGGGCATACCAGATATTGTCTAACTTTGCGCAAATACTATCAACATGTGTCTCCCACCTTAAACTTTTACCCAAGGTTAATCCTAGGACTTTTGTCTCAGACAATATGCTTAGTGAGTTTCCTGAATCCAAATTAAAGCATCTTTGTTCGGTGGAGGGTTCCGTGACTGGTGTTAAGTATGACACATGTTGTTTTATCATTATAAGATCATTATGTGCTTCACCCCAAAACATTATTCCATATTTTATAATACAGAGTTAACAGAATGTCTTTGCTACAGTGAAAAGAAAATTTTAAAGGGCATAATAGCTATTGGCAAACTTTGCGCAAATTCTATCAATATGTGTCTCCTACCTTAAACTTTTGTCCAAGGTTAATTTTAAGATCTTTGTTTCAGTTAAAATGCTTAGTGAATTTCCTAAATCCAAATTAAAGCATCTTTATTCGGTGGAGGGTTTTGTGGCTGGTGTTAAATATGACACATGTTGTTTTATCATTATAAGATAATTATGTGCTTCACCCCAAAACATTATACCATATTTTATAATACAGAGTTAAGTTTGTCTCAGACAATATACTTAGTGAGTTTCCTGAATCCAGATTAAAGCCTACATGTTATGTAATGTGAGTTGCATTCAATCTACCTATATGTAATGTGAGTTGCATTCAAAAAGATAATATTACAAATTTTCAATTCCTTCATCAGTCCGACTTGTAGCGTAGCGAGGAAGAATGTGGTTTACTAAACGTTGCGTCCGATGCTACTATAAGAAGATGCTGAAGATCCTTTATAAATAATAGGTGAAATGACGTCATACATCTTGTATAAGTCGTTTTTAACACATTTGTTGTGATAGCTGATATTACTTACCAACTAAAATTAATTATATATGGCTTGGTGGCTATAAAATCAGAATCACTTTACATTCGATTTATATTGGTTTTACGGACATTCCGCATGAACGAGAAAGAACGTGGCTAAGGGTTCCAATGGCGAAATTGTCCGTCTTCATTATATAACATCTATTAGATCTATCAATGTTGCCTTATCTCACATACTTCTTGTCATTAAGGTGTTGTAATACCTATATATAATCAACTGATACAAATCGTCACTTACCCATTTCATCTACCTGTATGTAATGTTAGTTCATAATACATAATACAAATTTTCATAATACAAATTTTCAATTCTTTCATCAGCCCGGCTTGTAGCGCAGCGAGGAAGGAGTGGCTTCTAAATGTTGCGTTCGATGCTACTATAAGAAGATGCTGAAGATTCTTTATAAATAATAGGTGAAATTACATCATACATCTTGTACAAGTCGTTTTTTGAAGACATTTGTTGTGATAGCTGATATTACTTACCTACTAAAATTAATAATTTGAGATATGATCTTTGCCAGAGCTGTAACTATTGCCAGAGCTGTAACTATTTTTCATTTTCACAGTTCTTAAAACTTCGTTTTCAGTTACTGGTGTTTAAAAAAGTATTGTCACAGTTTTGTATGACTCTGTTTACATAATTAGAACTGTCATTTGTTAGAGAAGGTAATTGATTTTCTATGTTAACAAAATGTTACAAAAATTCACATATAACAAATTATTTTGTTATATGTGTATTATATGGTGAGCTTGTTGCCTAAACTATATGATATGGTTGATAATTTGTGTTTTTATTTTCTAGTTCATTAAAATTTTCCATGTAGACTTCTCCTTATTTGAAGAGTTTAGGACTATATTATCATTTGCCTCTTTCCTATGATCCATAAGATTTTCACTGGAAATATAATTTAGTTTCTTTAACTGATCCTTGTATTTGGATAGGTTCTACTCAAATTATGAAGCAGTGAAACTTGAGATATTTAGAAATAAATGTAGTCTTTTTCTTAGACAGTTTTGAGATTTTCTTAATTGGAAAAATTTATTGCCTTGTTAGGACAAGATTCGTTAATAACAGGTGACCAATCTGTGAGCAAGCGATGTCGATAGAAAGAATGAAAGATATATGACTTTCGATTTGTCTTTGGATAATTCACATGATATTTTTATATATTGTGTTTTACGGTCAGAAAAAGAGCAGTTTATAGTTTTTGTTTCCAGTATTCTATATCTGTATTAACAAAAACATTGGCTACACATATTGAAGAGTTGTGAGCTATTCGCGATGGTTCTAAAAATGTTAACCGACAGGTTACATATTCCAATGCATCTTTCAGGGTAGATACTCTGCTATTTGATGCTAACATCTTTACATTTATATCCCCTGCAATAATCATGTTTTTGTTCTCTCTCAAAACTACATCTGCAATGGATATTATTTTGTCACATAACATTGATGTCTACCTGCGGCAAACAATAATTTCCGTCCATTCCTTTTTGGCAAGAATAGCTGTATAAGTTTTTTATATATGTATTGAGTTTTGTATACCTCTAGTCGACCTCTATTTTTATACCTCTAGGCGCTTAGTCGACTATATCCAGTTACTGTTATATAATTTTCAAGAAATATTGACTCATCCAATGTTCAGAGATTATTAGAAATTTAGGATCATAGTGACTAAGAAATACATCCAGCATTAGAGTTTTATTTAAGACACAAGTAAGAGAAATGAGTTTTTCTTATTCTTTTGTCTCTTGGTCTTTATCTCTAGAGCTCTCAGGTTCATCAAGTATTTGGATTCTTAGTAGAATCTTTTAGTTTTGGTCTTTTATTTTTATCGCCCAAACTTTCTATTTCATCAGTTGAATTTGGTGTTTTAGTAATATCACCGTTATTTTTAGGTCTCTTGTTTTATCTCCTAAGTTGCCATGTTCATCCATTGTATTTGGATTATTAGTTGTGCCTCCTTTGTTTTTAGGCTATTTGTTTTTATCTCCCAAATTATCAGGTGCTTCAGTGGATTTTGGATTATCGATTACATCGCCCTTGTTCTTTGGTCTTTTCTTTTTGTCTCCAGAGCTACCAGTATCATCAGTTGCATTTGCATTCTTAGTAGTATCTTTGACTTTTGGTCTTTTATTTGTATCTCCCAAACTGTCTGGTTCATCGCATGAATTTGGATTCTTAGTGGTGTTTTCCTTTTTGGATCTTTTATTTTTATCTCCTAAGCTCTCAGGTTCGTCAGTTCAATTTGGAGTTTTAGTTACATGAGGAGTGTCAATAACAGCACTATTAGAAGTTTTTGTGGTTTTTGTATCTTTTTGTGTTGGTATATACCAATTTTTCTTACAATCTTTTGGTACTTCGGTTTTATTTCCTTTCTTATCAATATTATAATCTTTCTTTTCAACGACGACATCGTTTTTGGGTCCTTTTTAATTGTTGTTACAGTTTGGCCAACTGATCGCTTGATTTTGGATTGAAAATATTTTCCGGATTTTTCGTAGTTGTTGTTTCTATTGGCTCCTGCACCCAATTTTTTTACTATCTTGAGGTACCTCTATTTCCGACTGAATCAAAGTTATAGCATTTTCGCATTCACTTTTACAATATCATTTGGACCTTTTTTGATGTTCTTTTCTGTTTGCCCCACTATTTTATTATCAACTATGTGTAAATCCACAACTTTTTTTACATTTGTTGGTTCTTTATTATCTTTATTATTATGAGGTTTTTCTGTAGTTATGGCCTTTTCATTTATATTTTGCGGAATATTTACATCGGGTATACTCGTACATACTGGTTTTGTTCTAAAAACACAAGATCGCCAATTAGTCATAAGAAGAGTATTGTATTTTATATACACGAATTGTAAATGTTTTAAACATGTTTTCAAAGTCATTTCAATTACTTGAAATAGTCACTTTGCCATGCCAAATGATTTATTCCATGTTTCTTTCTTCTTTTATTAGAATTGGTCCCAACTATTTGTTTCCAACATTTTTTTCCGCCTGAAGTGAATGTTCTATCCAAACATCCAATATGTATGTATGAGCGGAGGTCTTACAACCTCTGCCGTCTCCCGCATTTCGATCGCCATCTCTTCCTATCTCTCCAGGTGCCTTCATCTATTGCCCTATCCTTCATTGTTTCCATAACCCCATTTATCCATGACTTTGCATTCGTTTCCTTCTATTCGTTGGGTTATACTCTAGAGCTCTTCTTGGCTATCTGTCTTTCTTCATCCGACGTACATGTCCATACCATATCAACTGCCTAGTTTCTAGTCTTTCCGACATTTTATGTATTCTGTTGGTTCTTCGTTTGATTTCAGTATTAGGTATATATTCTGTTCTTGATATGCGACATGCTCTTCTCAAGTAGTCCATTTCTTCAGTATCTACTCTTTTCTTTCCCTTCTCAGTCATTTGCCAACTTTCCGCTCCATATGTAAGAATAGGCTCTACAATTACTTTGTAGATTGTCATCTTGGTTTTCAGTGTAGTTCTGTTAAATCAAAGTATTGAATTCAGAATTTGTATACTCTTCCAACTTTGTTGCACTCTGCATTCTATATCTCGTTCTGTTGTTCCTTTACTAGAGATGATACTTCCCAAATATTTGTATTCGTAGCATCTTTTTATTTGTCTTATTTCCAAATCTGGGTCTTCGTCTTCGGTACCTGCACACATATATTCCGTTTTTGCCATGTTCATGCTCATCCCCCATTTTTCGTACTCATCTCTGAGTTTCCTGATCATATAATCTGCATCTTCTTCGCAGCTTGCAGTTATCACCTGATCATCCGCGAAGAACAGCGTTGCCAAATCGCGGTCTTTAATCTTCAGTCCCATTCCCGTGCACTTCTGTCTCCATTTGTATAGTTTTCTTGGATATATATTTTAAACAAGGTAGGAGAAAGACAACATCCTTGTTTCAGAACCTTCGTTACTGTGAATGTCTTCGAGAGAGTATTTCCTATTTTAACCGTGCTCTGTGGACTTTTATAGATATCAAGCAGTGCTCTTACATATCTTTTACTAAGGTTCGTCTTCGTCAGAACATTGAACAACCGTTTCAAGGGGGACTGTATCGTAAGCCTTCTCCAGATATATGAATACTAGATGCGTAGCGAGGTATCGAGCTGCTCGTTTTTCAATTACTTGTTGAAGAGTGAATGTGTTGTCCGTGCATGATCTTCCTGCCCTAAATCCACTCTGTTCTTCAATTTCGTTATACTCTTCTTCTCTGCTTCTTTTCAATATGCGACCATACAACCGTTCCAGCGAGCTAATTTCTCTATAATTTCCGCAGTCCTTTCTGTCTCCCTTCTTATATATGGGGCTAATGTAGGCCAAATTCCAGTCTTCTAGTATATTTTGCCCCTCCACCAAGCATTTATTGAAAATGTCTACTAGGGCTTCCAGAATAGCGTCTGGTCCATGTTTTACCAGCTCAATGGGAATGTCTCCAGGTCCCGAGGCTTTCCCATTTGTGTTAACTCTTTTCTCAATTCTTCTTTATTTATTCTATGCATCTCTGTGTTTTCTCTCATTGTGACGTCTATCCCTCCTATCCCTCCAAAGATCCAATATAATTTTCATGTTTTGCATTCTTTTGGACCCTTGATAATATCCAATCGAAATTGATTAGTAACGTTTTGTAGGCATAACTGTCTAGTCGCAAGATGTGCAGATTATTTTCAGTTTGCCTGTTGTTTTTTGAATGTGTCTGTAATAATCTTTTTTGTCCTTTTCGGTTTCATCATTATGTTAGAAGGGTCAATTGATTACTAAATAATTGGTTTCTTAGTTTCTCTTTTTCTTTTATCAGTTCTATTCTTATAGCTTGGATACCATAGTGATTTTGAAATATTTTTGTATAAGCGAAATATAATCAAAAGGCAATAAGTTTAAAGAGTGCATTTATTCAGGATGATTGTTTTTTGGTTACGATGTTCCATTTATACAAAACTCTTTCCAAATATTTGAATTCAACTTGATTGAAACTAAGCTTTTTTTGATTTGGTGTCAAAGAATTGAATTTAACCTAATTAGGTTAGGATTACAAATTCCTTAAATTTTGGGGAATTCGCTCTAAATTATTACGAAATTTTGAGTTTTTTTACAACATTAGGTGTAATTTAATCATTTAATTCATTACTGGTCTCTTAATAAACATAAGAATGTCAAATTCTAAAATACCTTTAAACATTTTTTATATTTTATATCTATCTAAATAATATGTATGGCGTACAATTGGTATGTAAAACATGAAAATGAACTATCAGAAATAGCAATAAATAATCATAGTTGTATTTTAGAATTGTTAAATAATAGTTTAAAGAGAAACTGTTTTATTGTATAATTTATATTTGACATATATGTTATGCAGCTTTTTGCATTCTTTTGATAGCATTTCAAGTAAGGAATTTTATATTTGGAATTTACTGTTAATAGTAAATTCCGTACTTTCAGGTATTTCAGTTAATATATAAAAGTTTCTTTATTGTTTGTAATTTTACATACCATGAAGCGTGCACCTGTACAGTTGTCCGGCCTAACGAAGATAATCTGTTACTGAAATCGTCATAATGCTGTTCTGATGGACTTTTATAGAAAATTGTTTAATTTGTCTTGAAATGGATACCTATTATGTAGATACATGTTACAAAAAATACTACAGGGTCCGTAAAAGTTCTGTTACCAAATTCAAGTCGCTGTGTATGTCAACGCATCATTTTATTAACAACAAGCACAAAAAAAGCATGATTTTTTAACTCGCATCATTTTCATAATGGAATTGAAACGTAACAGTGTAATTACGCTCTATTTGGCTGGAAATTCATAACCAGCTATCGTTCGTGAACTGCAACATTTGAAAGTGAATAAAAGATTTGTGTATCCGATTCGGCCGAAAAAAGCCGCCAAGAATCAAAGAAATTGTGCGAAACGTGAGGAACTAGATTGTACGAAATCCACGACGCAGTGCAACTCAAATGGCGATAATGTCCGATCGGAGCGTTCGTACTGAAAAATGAACTTCAATTGAGGCCATACAAGATACAGGAAGTTCACCATCTTGACGAACGACACCGCAAGTAGAGGCTAGAAAGAGCAAAGGAACTGATGCGCTTGCACAAACGTGGAGAGTTTCTGAATATCATTTTTTTCGGATGAAAAAACTTTCGCCAATGATCAATAAACAAATAAAACGATCGCTTTTGGTTAAAGACAAAAATCAAGCGATAATTTGAATATTCGTGTGGCGACCAGATTACAAATATCGCTCTCCGCTGATTTTCGTCGACCGTTGCGTAAGCGGTACTAGGTACCCGAAAAAGGTGTTGGATGGTGTATAGCTGCCGTGGCTGCGTAAATAATTCGGTTAGGAGTTGTTTACATTCAAATAAGACTTCTGCCAGCACCTGCCACAATACTTAGCAATAAGACTCAGACTTAGCGGCTGCTCATCGAGCCGAAGTGAACAAAACGTTTTTACAATAAAGTATTCCACACAATGACACGCGAATTTACTCGATGCGAATCCAATGGATTTCTCCGTTTCGGGTATGTTAGAGACCAAAGAGTAGGCTAAACGATATGCGAGTGTGGAAGCGTTGAAAGCGTCTTTTTGTAGAGAATGAGCAAAGATTCTATAACTACATGTTTATGCTGCGTGCAACACGTTCATTTCCAGACTGCGAGAGATAATTAAAGTGAAAGGAAACCACATCGAACAATGAGCTGAAATTCATTGATTACATTCTATTTCAATATTTGGTGTGAATTTGGAAAAAAAATTCAAAAAGCATAGAAGTTATAGCATTTCGAATCGGTAACAGAACTTATTTGTATTATAAGCACGTTTAATCTGCCCGAAATTTTTGTTTGTGAATCTACTTGTGAGTGTACTAATAAGTGCCCGTAACACTTCGTAACGTTGTAGTACCCCGAGCGACGTATCCAATACACAACACGATTTTGTGCATTCGCCCTGCTACCTGACACCGCGACTTCTGACTGATCTGACTGACTATTCTTTACCCCGACTTTTTATGGTGAGACTGCTCAAATAGGAATCGGTACTTTTTGCAAATGTATTGTAGAAGGAACGTCCGAGAGGCTATGGGTACGAATTATTCACTGTCAATAAGGACCGTTTAAATATATATATCCCGTAGTGTATTGAATATGGCTTTGTTCCAGCTATAGATAGAATTGCTCCCTGCCAATAAAAACCGTATTATGTAAAAATCACTCCAATAGTTTATACTATGTGTTATTTATTACATACAAATGCAATAAATTCGACTGAATATTTAGGAAAATATTAACTCTGTCTTATAAAAAAACTAAAACTCCACCCCCTGTTGGGATTGTCTATAGTTAGGGAGATTGGAGAGTTTATTTGAAGGAGGCTTTGGGATTTATCATCCTCTTTAGCCTGGAAATATCTCCTGGATATTGTGGTTATCAAATGCATTCTAAAATTCTAGTCGTTGTAGAACCTTTATAAATGCATTGACTTACTTTCTACATAGAATGCTGCGCATACGTGTAAAGAATGCAGTCAAATCAAACATCAACATTTAATGTTTCCGTACGAACATCAACTGATTAAGTGCATAATTAAAAGTTAGATTCAGTAAATCATAGCGAACGAATAATATAGTTACGACGTTTCTATTGCAAATTTATATTCAACTAGGGGACCCGGCAAACAGTGTTTCGCCCCCCACCTGGTCCTCATATTTGACTACGGCGCCTACATGATTACCGCGGTCAGCGACATGGCTTAATGCCGCGGCTTTGCCGCGGACAGCGATATAATCAAATTGCCGCGACCAGCGACATGGTCTATTTGGCCCAGCCAGCGGCATGGCCTAATTGCCGCGGCGAGCACAGGCTCTAATTGTCGCGATTATACCGCGGCCAGTGACACGGTGTAATTCTCGCTTTGTCGCGGCCAGCGAAATGGTCTAATTTCCGCGGCCAGTGTCATGTTCTAATTGTCGCGTCTTTACCGCGGCCAGCAATATACCCTGATTTCCACGGCTAGTTGCATGTCCTAATTGCCGCGTCGTGCGACTATGTTTATTTTCCGTGGCCAATACATGGCCAAATTGCCGCAACATGGCCTAATTGTCGCGGCCAGCGACACGGTCTAATTGTCGCGGCCAACGACTTGCTCTAATAGCCGCGGCTTTGCTGTGGTTAGCTCTACCATTGCCGCGACCTGCGGCGCATGCTGCAGCGTCATCTAGTGACAAAAAGTGTATAGCATAAAACTATTCTTTGTACTAAAATACCTATTTATATAAGTTTTAATGGCAATCGGTTGAACGGTGTCGAAGTTGATGTGTTACTAGTGGCGAGTTACAACCAAGTTGATAGCATAAATATATTCTTCGTACTCAAATACCTATGTATATAAATTTTCAAGGTGATCGGTTGAACGGTGTAGGACTTTATATACTGCACGCCATCTAGTCGTGAGTTCCAACAATGTGGATAGCAT
>WYDF02046707.1:0-25590 GCA_009867245.2 Adranes taylori | reverse complement strand
AATTGTTCGATTTCCTCATCCGGATGGCTAGTGGTTGGTGCGTATGCCTGTATAATTTTAAGTGTATATCTAGAATTAAGTTTCAGAATTAGATAGACATTTCTGGGGCAGACACTGTGGATAATTACTATGTTTGGTATGTGCCGTTTATGTATAAGTAAACCAACACCACCAACTGACGACTCTTCCTCTCCTCTGGAATGAAGCATGTTTCCAGATCTCCGTGTCATTTGCTCATCTCCTCAGCGTCTTACTTCGCTTATGCCGACTATATCCCGTTTTATCCGTTTCAGCTCTTCCTCTAGTTCTGTTAATGTTGCCTCTGATGAAAGGGTTTGTGCATTGTAAGCACATACATGCATTTGTCGTTTATCATGGTAGCCTGATCCGTAATAGCCTGGTTCCTAATAGACCATACTTAAACAGAAGCAAAAAATGAGAAGAAGTAATAAATAGATTTATGTATTTATAGTTTTTGAAAAGAATATAAAAAAATATATTTTAGAAATAAATAAAGCTTATGGTGAGGGCCCCAATCAGAAATTGGAAACACAATTCCAGTAGAATGCTTTTGCAATGAGACTGCAGAACCAACTGCTGGTAGCGGAAAGTGTTGTACCTTGGGACGCATGTACGAGATATGTACGCCATCTATGATCATTGGCCCCAACTTCTTGAAGGTAGTTTCAAATGCATTTTAACGTTTATGTATATTAGTTGACTTGGTGATGCCAGGTAGTAAACATGCAATTTATTGGTGATGTTTTTTTGTTTCGATTACAATAATTTTACTTTTGTCAGTGTATTAGTGACATTATAAAATTATTAAAGATATTATTTTCAGCAAAATAAATCAGGTGAGCTGATAAGATATATATTTTCTAATTTTTATGGTTACGCTGGAATTACGGATTTGTTAACCTACAAAAATATTAAGCGTAATCAGCAGCGTTGCATTACTTGTACCTTGGGACAGGAATTTACAAGCACCACGGGACTGTATCAAGGTACATTCATTGTGTAAATTATTTTGAAATGGGTTGAAATTTTATCAACAGAATAGGTACAGCTTTACATTTCCCTTTCATTTATTTTAGCAGCATGCCTACAAGTATAACCGCAAAAAAGAGAAGCTGCTGATACAGTTTGAGGATGTATTAAAGAGCAGTCAATAATGTATTAACAAATAATATGAGTATAAATACATTTGAGTTACATAATATTAGGAAGTCAACTCTAGCACGTTACATAACGTTTCACTATGAATCTGGAACCTCCAGCTTTGCATACTCAGCAACAAAGGCTGTACCAAAAATATTTACAGAACAAGAAGAGAACTGGCTAGCACGGTAATCAACTCGCTTAAATTATGGTTTGAATAAAATTTGTGTTTTAGCTTACCAGTATGCCAATGAAAACCACAAAAATATGTCCGCAAAATGGAAAGAAGATAAAAAGGCAGGAAGTGAGTGGTTTCGATGATTTCTAAAACGGCATACGAAGTTATCTTTAAGAAAGCCCAAGGCAAACAGTCTTTCTTCTCGCTCAACAAGCTTCAATATGAACAATGTTAATGGATTTTGCACAAACTTTAAAGCCTATCACTAAAAATACAAATTTATATCAAATCACATATACAACGTCGACGAGTCTGGTAACATGACTTTTCACGTTATACCTCGCATTATAGGCTCTAAAGGAGCAAAACAACTTGGATGTATGATATCAGGAGAATGTGGCACAAACATAAACATAATTGCAAATGCTAGTGCCACAGGAAACCACTTACTACCAATGCTAATTTTTCCGGGGGTTCACTTCTAAACGGCATATGTGGAATGGGGCTCCTAAGAGATCCCAGTTTTGATGATATTTGACAAACATGATAGTCTTACAGGTATATCAGTTCCTCGAATTAATCTCGCTAAGTCTAGTAGCGTGGTTTTACTTCCATTCCAACCGCATACTACGCATAAACTGCAATCTTTAGTAGACCGATCAGTTTTCGGTCCCTGCAAAACCAATTACAACCAAGCTTCTTCTAAGTGGATGCTGCAAAATCCGGGAAAACCTATTTCACTGTACCAAATAGCAAAAATCATTAGTAAAACTTACACTAGAGCATATACTCAACATAATGCCATAAACGGACGTTCCATAGCGGGCTTTTATTATCGGAGTGCGGAGATATTTGGCCGCTTTTGTAACAGACCTGCAAAATCCCGAACTGGAAATTAAGTAGGACAAGTATCCTTAAATTTTAACGCACCTGGACCACAAAATATTCTAGAAAGGGAAGTAGACAATATTATCAGTGGCCAGAAGACCTTATCCAAAAGCTGGAGGAGAAAGCTCACAGTAGTTAGAAGGAAATGGAAAAAGGAAATAGAATTGGAAAAGAAATTAGAAGATGTATAAATCTTGGAGATTTTGTTCTAATTGAATTAAAAGTGTAAAGTGTATCATAACATAGCGTAAATAAAGAAGGATTTAGGTGAAGGACAATTTGAGGTTGTTATCTATTGGTATCAATAAATTTGTGAAGATTACAGAAATATACGAGATATGCAATTCAGGCATAAAAAAATTACCAAATCCAACTGTAGTTGGAGGATTTGAGCGACAAATAGAGCAATTTTCATTTTCCCTAGATTTTATGTCTTATAATGCGTCATAAGGCTTTAACAAATTACAAAATATAATATATTACATAAGGCCAAACATGTTGCTATTAATTTTTGGAAAATATCCCAACGTTCAATTTGCTTTCTCAAGGTACAAGCCCTTGTTGTAACTTGGGACAAATTGCATGTAACAATTTTATGTATATTCTCAATATAAAAACCTACATATTAAATTTAAGTAAATATGAGTTCTGCTAGTCAAGAAAATACTCGTTCTGTTGATGCTTATAAAATAACTTTATATTAAAACATTTGAAGAAAAAAAAATTGTAATTGAAAATTGTCCCAAGGTACAACACATTCCCTAAATGTTGTCAATTTTGAAGCACTTACCTTTTATGTAAATGTTAACCAGAGACAGTAACATATACAAATTTACAACAGAAAATGTTGAATTTAGATATAATCCTTTAAGTCAAATTAATACTCAAGATAATTAGAAAGAATGGACACAAGCAAATTTGAAATTGCCGAAGTTAATTAAATTAAGCAATTAATAAATATTACAAAACAATTTGTGGATACTATCCGAGTTTTTGAACCGCACGAATCCAGCACATGTACCTTATTTTCTTTTTTTACAACGGACAGTGTGCTAAGAGTGTGGCATCCTGCATGAATACTTTTGGTTCTCCATTTGTAAACCAATTGCGGAATCAAAGGACTTTCCAACAGGGATTTGTATTGGTTTTATTTCATGGTTCCTCGGACCATATAAAGAATTCCCCAAACTGTTTCCACAAATTACTGAAAAAATCATTACTGACTGTGGATGTTTCAATGTTTTTACGAGACAGTCGTTTTTGTATTTTTCTTCCACTCTTCTTCTAACAGATTGAGACTTGTCGCATAGTACTTGCGGAGTGGACACAACGCTAAAGCAAATCTAAAAAAAAGATATTTGCACAAAACAAATATTTTAGTATCAAGAAAACAAATATGAAATAAAAGATCTCACCTTCTTCAGATATTTGTACCTATTGTTACTTGCAATTTGTCCACTGGAGCCTCTTCTCTTTCATGGTATATGTCAAAGGCGGTTTATTCCTGGCCTACGACATTTGAAACCTACCAAATATAAAGTTTGCTATTCTGTTGCTTGGGAGTACTGTTGCTTGAGACTATGTACAATGAGAGTCTACTCTCATAATCCTCTCCGTGCATCTACGATATCATGAGGAAGCGAGGAGAATGTCAGCAGAAAAAGAAGGAAGCAGTTCGTAACTCTTACCGGGCCCGAAGAGGAAGCCGTGCTAACACATCAGAGAGACCAATCAAGCAACGTTGTGCCAAATTTCAACGCATACTAAATTTTCACTTTTTCTTTTCTAATCTTTTACTGCAGACTACAAAACACTGCATTTAACTGCTATTTGACTTTGGCTTAGCTTGTTATGCTTTATAAGATAAATCAAGGCAACTTTTCTCCCAAGTGAGTGATCTTTTGTCTCTCCGATCTTACAGTATATTTTTTCTAACGTTAATCGCAATTTATCGCTGCAAACTCAATTGTATTAACTATCAAGTAGGTTAGGATTACAAACGCATGTATATCTTCCAGTAATTCATTAATTATTGGTCCAATAAATTAAGACACAACTAATTTTTAACTTGTAAAATAAACAAGCATTACTCTTAGCACAGTCTCACTGAATTACACTTCCTGTTGTCAAAAATCATGACTACCAAATTTTGGAACCTATATATCGCGAGTAGTTTTCTCCTTACACAATATCGTACAATGGGTTGCATACCAATCTGGCTTCATTTTACGTAATACAGTTGAATCGGTAGACAAAAAATAAACTTATGTGAGGTGAGTATAATTTTTGTGAGGTGAGAATAAATTTGAGCAGGGACTGTCCATTGGTTAAAAATAAATATTCCTTAACAACTAATTGGGATTAAGAGGGTTAGTAGAGTTAGTACTTTTGCTCCGGGTCTACTGAACACTGGTCCTCACTGCTCTCAGGACACGAAGATGCGAAAATAAGACATAAGTCTCATAGCCTCTCTCACGATCAAGATCGTTACTGCATGATCTAAAAAGATCACATCCTACTCAAGGTAACCATGTTTATGCAGAACAGTACGGATCTAGGCTGGAAAGTCGATTACTATGCCTAGAGAGAAGTAGCAGCCTCCCCAGTACTAACTTAGGGCGGAAAAGAATGTGAATTCGAAACGGCTTATGATTAGATATCTACAGACGGAGTTGTAACAACGATAAGGTTGTAGAACTGCAACGCAGAAGGCAACGGAAAACCACTGCGTAAAAAAAATCCTAGAACAACTTATCATGGCTGAAAATATATCAACAATGGCCCTCAGTCCAGGGGAGATCCTGAGCGGTCAGAGGGCTCGAAGAATCTCCCGGTCAGCCTTTAGAATTGGCACTTGGAATGCACGAAGTATATATGAAGGAGGTAAAGTTTATAACATCATTAGTGAGGTGAAGAGAATGAACATATAAATTTTTGGAATAAGTGAAACATGGTGGAAGGGATCGGGTGAATGCAAAATTGATGAACATATAATTTATTATCCTGGAAATGAAGATCGAAAGCACCGTATTGGCATTGGTATAATCATCAACGAGGAAATCAAATCCTGCGTAATTAGCTGCATGCCTTTGTTAGGCAGACTAATTAACTAAGAGGAACTCCATTTAATATAACTGCTATACAAGTCTATGGACCAACGGATGACAGCAATGACGATGAACTGCAACACTTCTACGGACATATAAATGCTGCACTAAAATACATTAAAAAAAATTACGTGACAGCTGTTATTGGTGATTTCAATGCAAAAGTGGGTTCAGTACGGGATGATAACACATAGAAATCAAAGAGATGATAGATTAGTTTAATTTTGCAAAGAAGAATTTTTTGTCATAACAAACACAATGTTTGAGCTTCCGCCACGTCGCCTATACACATGGAAATCACCAGCCGACAACCCCGACCATGTGGTTAGAAATTAAATAGATTTTATTTTAACAAAACAAATATTCCGAAATAGTGTAGTTTCAGTAAAGACATATCCCGGAGCCGATATTGCATCGGACCACAATCCTGCAATGGCCAAAATACGTGTTAGACTTTAAAAAATTACACACAAAAATAAAGTCATAAAATATGATTTAACAAAACTAAAAGATCCAGAAACGTTGAAGAACATCGATGACGTTGAAGAACATCGAGAACATCAAAAGATATCGATGACGTTGAAGAATTATGGAATGCTTGTAAAAATACATTGACATCAATAAGAAATGACTTGCTGATCAAAACTGATCGACCTCAAAAAAACAAAGCACGGATGACATACGGGATACTTGCTATGATGAACCCAAGAGATAATACAGCATACTGAAAACTAGAAAACTACACAAAAATAGAAAAAAAGAAGTCACGATTGCTAAAGAAACATTGTTATGTGAACAATGTGAAGAAGTAGAAGTATTCATCAACAAATACGATTCCTATCATTTATATAAAAAATAAAAGTTATGTGTGAAATTTATCCAAAAAGAGTATTTGGCAACATAACTGATGATCGAGGTCATCTGGTTTTGGCAATTGAAGAAAAGTTGGTTTAATGGAAACAATATATTCAAGAACTTTTTGATAATAGAGAAAGACCAGACAAACCAATAATTCAGGCAAATAATGCTCCAGAGAATACAACATCAGAAGTGCAACACGAAATATCACGTGCAAAACAGCGAAAAGCAACGAGTCCTGACAAAATTCCAACAGAAATAACTAAAATCATGGATGAACAATGTGTAGAAAGACTGACGGAATTATTTAACAAAATCTATTACATCAAGACTGATTAACTACAGTTGTAATTTTGCTGAAAAAACTAACATGGAGGACATGCAACGACAATAGAACAATTGGCTTAATGAGTCATGTCCTGAAATTGCTTTTAAGAATTATTCATGCACGGATATAAAGAAAATGCGAAGAAAATATGAGTGAATCTCAATTTGGTTTCGCAATGGATGTGGCACACGTAAACCATTGTTTTCAGTTCAAGTTTTGTTTCAACGATGTAAGGATGTGGACTGTGATGTGCATGTGTGTCATCGATTACACAAAAGCGTTCGACAAATGTAAACATGGAAAAATTATCCAAATACTAGAAGGCATCGGACTTGACAATAACGATATTTGTATTATTGTGAATCTTTATTGGAATCACAATAATGCAACAATAGATATTGAAGGTCATTTGTTCAATAACAAAATCGAAATTGAATCCGGCATAAGACAGGGTTGTGTGTTATCACCACTTCTATTTAATATATATTCGGAATACATTTTCTGCGAACCACTTAATAATGTACAACATGTAAGCAAAGTCTAACATGCAAGCAGTAACTACGGATACCAAAATAACGAAATACATGGTAGTTAGTAAAAAGTCAATATACCAAGAAAAACAAACAACA
Source organism: Adranes taylori (assembly GCA_009867245.2). Lineage (NCBI taxonomy): Eukaryota > Metazoa > Arthropoda > Insecta > Coleoptera > Staphylinidae > Adranes > Adranes taylori. Next base: position 18,441 of record WYDF02046707.1, on the reverse strand, counting down.
ATTAACAAGGAAATAATTGAAAAGGTGCAAAGTTTTACATATCTTGGCTGCTATTTAAATGAATCTTGGGATCATTCTCAAGAAATTTAAAATTAGAATTGAAACGGCTAGAGCTGCGCTTTTCAAAATGAAACGTGTGTTTTGTTGTCATGATATTACAATGAATTAAAAAATGCCAATGTCAAATTGTTTTGTGTACTCAACTTTACTATATGGTGTGGAAGCTTGGACTATAATACAGAACGTCAGAAACTACAGAACAACGCATTCGTGTATTTGAACTCTGGCTGTTCAGACGTATTCTAAAGATATCTTGGGTGGGCCAAATAATGATGAAGTTATTCGACGTATTGGTCGAGAACCCGACCTATTAAACAAAATAAAACAACGAAAACTGGAATACTTTGGACATGTCATGAGGAATGACAAATATCGGCTTCTTAAGGATTGAAGGTCGTAGAGGACCAGCTCGCAGACGCATATCTTGGCTGGTAAATCTACGAAATTGGTTTTGGAATCGATTCTACAGAATTGTTTCGAATTGCGATCAATAAAGCGTCCGGAACGGATATGGCAACTGAAGAAAAAGAATAACTAATTCAGTAAAATGGCATAGTTCCAAAGTACGACTATACAAATCTGACTTTCTTCGATTTCGATTTTCAAATGTTTTCATGATATTCTAAAATGATTACACAGGTGTTTACTTAAATGCAGTACTATACGGTACAAGTTACAAACAATTTAATTTGTTAACAACTACTTATGACTCAGTATTAGGTACTTGAATTATCCAATCGAATAGAACAAACAATCCAATGTCTTTTATAGTCAAATGATATGTTTTATTGTTGTTTATATAGCTTTAAGCTTCCTTTCTGTGTGCGTATATTCTCTTTTAAGAAGATATTTTAGAGCATCAAACACTATAACTTCCTGCCTGCAGCCAATTTTCGTTTGTTTATCACATACTTATCTCTATAAGCGTAATCTGAACTCAAAAGTTCCTTTTATGAAAACTTTACCTACTCTGTATATTTATCTAAATATTTATGTCTGACCAGTGACATATTCTAAACTTTTATTTTATAGTTGTTTTCAAATTTTGAAATTAAATTGTACTTTTCAACATTTTGTATGAAATGTATTTAATTTATTTAACCAAGAATGAAAGTTTAAAACAAAATTTCAATTACTCAAATATTCTTTTCATACAAGGAAACGAATGTTACGACATACACTTAACTAAAAATAGATATTCATAAGATGGGCTAAAAGCCTCTTAGGCTTGTATCCTTTCTGTTTCAGCTCCTCATAAGAGTTATCCAACAGTCTGAACTAACTGGTTTTTTCTTTCAGTTGCTAATACACCTACCTTCAGAGCTCTGTGTTTCTTCTGTACCATTGCGCGTACAAAATACTCCGTAGCAGTTTGTTCTCTGCCGTGACGCACGTGGCATCTTCTTTAGGTGAATTTTGTGCCCATAACTCGTAGCCTCACATTAACTGTAGTCGCAATATGTTGTTCATTATTTTTGATCTTGCTTTTGTTGTCAATTTTGAGTTGTATTGCAGAATTGGATAAAGTTTATTCACGGTTTTCATGGCTATGACTTCTAGCTTCTTCACATGTGCTACGTAATTTGATTTGTTGTCAAATAGACAGCATTGCTATACAGCCCTACTTCTGAGTTTTATGTACTTGTCCATAAACATACTTTGTTGAAACTTTTTCTTTTTGCCCAATTTGATTATTTTCATCTTTTCCATAGCTTGGAAATATCTCTATTTATATTCAAGCCTTTTGGGCAGTTTTTTTTCTGCTCAACCAGATGAGCAGAAAAAAACTGCCCAAAAGGCGTTAAACAATTAACAGCGTTTATTACTCACAATGGAACTTATGAGTTTAATTTTTTGACTTGATCCAAAGACTTGAGGGAACATTTACATAAACTGGAGAATGTTTTCCAAAGGTTAGAAGAAGTAGGTTTTACTTTGAAACCAAGCAAATTTACATTTCTGAGTAAGAATATTAATATCCTGGGGTATATTGTAAACAAGAAACGAATCTCCCCAAATGTTGCAAAATTGCAAGCCATAACTTCTTTTGAAATTCCCAAAACTGTTAAAAATTACCAAGTTTTCTGGGAATGTGTAATGTCTATAGGAATTTTATAGAAAATTTTTCTATTATAGCAAGGCCATTATACAACTTAGTTAAAAAGAATGTTAAATATATGTGGACAGTAGAAGCAAGCAGTTTGAAATTTTTAAGATAAACTTACTTCGGCACCAGTCCAACTATATTCCAACTATAGTGGCCTATATAACTATATAGGCCACTATATTCCAAACAAGCCTACACAACTGAGGGTAGACGCTTGCACGGAAGGACTAGGAAGCGTTCTTGAGCAAGAAAGCGCAGACGGAGAATGCTATCCCATTGCGTATATATCACGTACCTTGAAAAAATTATAGAATTTCTGAATTAGAAGCGTTAAGTATTATTTGGAATTTAGGATATTTAAGGCATTTCATCTTGAGACTATAGTGACTGACCATCATGCACTATGTTTTCTTAAAACTCTAAAAAATCCCACAGGAAGATTCTGAGATGGGCTTTAAAACTATCCGAACACGACTATTCAGTACGTCATACCAAAGACACATCTAGATGCCGAATGTTTATCGAGGAATCCAGTTTTAGAGGGAAATGATAGAATGGAAGAAGAAGCAAATGAATTACCTACGTGTAATTTAAGTTTTTACGATTTACAGGAATTACAAAAAAAAAGATGCATCGTTAGTACCATTGTCAGATGTTCTACAGAATCTAGAGAAGAATCAGCATTTCGCATCTCTACAGAGGAGCATAAAGAATTTTTTATTAATTAAAAATGTGCTTTATAAAAAGAATACTTCAACAAATGAAAATGTATTGGAAATGAAAATGTACTTGTCATACCCAATAAATTGAAAACTGAAATAATGTTCACATCACATAACACTGTGCGCTCTTATAGGTTTGACTAAAACAGTTAACAATATTTAAGGAAGATTTTATTGGTATGGGTTATATAAGGATGTTAGAAAATCAAAATCTCGTAATACAATGATAGTGGTAATAACCGACAATGCAACACGTTATGTGGAAACCAAGGCCTTAGTTTCTTAAAAAGCAGATCAAGTAGCAAATTTCCTTTTGGGGAATATAATAACGTGACATTTAGTCCCTGAAATTTTGCTGTCAGATCGTGGAAAACTTTTCAATTTGACATGTTCACAAGCCTTATAAGAATCATGTGTGGAACAAGTTCATTCACAACGGGCTATCATCCCCAGACAAATGGAGTCACTGAGATGTTCAACGAAACCCTTGCAGATATGCTAAGCATGTATACTTCAACAATACAAGATGATTGGGACAGATACATATGTCATGTGGTATTTGCTTATAATACCGCCGTCCAAGAAACAACGAAATTTTCTCCGCTTATGTAGGTCTATGGTAGAGAACCTATTCTACCAACCTATTTAAGTTTTCCAATGAATAATGAAACAACAGTTAGTATGAGGGAAAAAGCTTTAGCGGTCCGAAGGGAAGATGTAAAAAAATATACGGACGAAACAGCTCATTGACAAGCAACGTTATGACAAAAAACATGGGTATGTCGACTTCAAAATAGGGGACCAGGTGAAAATATTCACTCCTATTCGTAAAAAGGGACGTAATCAGAAACTACTACTTACATATTTTGGACCTTATGAAACATTCTGAAATAGATTTTATAGTAACATCAGGAACAGGACAAAAGGAAAAATTATATATTATTCATATTAGTCGTACATTACAGTTCTATGATCCATGGACTATAACAACAGTCTATAACATTACCAGCCAGGAAGAATATTTACGTGTTGAACCATCTAATCTGTATCTTCAACAATTTACAACTGTGTCATCTTCATTCGACGCGTCTCTTACTCTCATCTTACTAAAATTAATATTATGATTAATCTTCATGGTACTTTGAAATTTAACATTTATCTTACATATCTTTCTTCTATTCCTGGGCATCAATCTTATAAATTCCAGTTTGGTGATGGTATTTTAATTTTCCAGAGCTTACGGCTCAATGGAGTTCGTAGCAGTGGAAATATCGTGCGTGATGCATGAGCAGACATCACCTTGTGAGTCGCCTGCGGACGAGCAGCGTTCCAGGGCGGATACGAGCTTTTGGTGGGCAGCCGGGGAGTTGCCAGATGCTCAAGCGTTACCAATTCTACATCTCCTTACGAGGGATAAGGTAGTAATCATGCGTCGCACGGCCACGGCCAGATTTGTCACCTATGGGTGCTAGGTCAATATCCGTGATTCCATTTATATTTTTTTGGAAAGTATTGATACATTTGCTCAGTATAAACACAAAAAATTACAATTATTTATAAATCACATGCGTATGATATAACGTTTTAATGATACCCTGTGCTTTATTCATGATATAGTTTTTGAATAAAGTATAATTTAATATAATTGATTGTTTACTTTTCAAAACCCCAACCGACATATGCTCAGCCTTTAGTCGAAAAAAAAATTGCTTTCTTGCTTTCTTTGGACTGTGTGGAGCTTTTATTCATCTTTTGTCTAGCTAATGTTCTACCAAGATTAGGATCAATTGTTTTTTTGGTACTTTTTCCCTTCTCTAGGGAAAACAATTTTACTAATTACTTTTCGCCATGATTAATCAGATCTATGCTTATTGATAATAGTACGCTGTGCTATCTATTAATTATGACCAGTGATGATTTGTTAAAATATGAGGTACCGAAACGGAACCTATACACTTCCGGAACGGCTTTCCTTAATCCAAAATTTCTTTGGATAAATGTAATGATTACTGAGAAATTTATAGAAAAACGCCATCTAAAATTCAGAAATATGAAGCCTCTTAAAAAAGTGACGGAACGTCGTTTCGGTGCGTTCCGACTCCACTGCTTATGACTAATCAGCAACGATGCACCCTGCTACTCATAATTTGTATACTTAACGTCATTGGGTTTGTTTTTATCTCAGGGAAGAAATAACGCTGCTCTTTTATTCTCATGGTGATATTCTAACTTAAGTATAATGTTTTAAATATATTTCAGTTATACTTTGTTTCATGAATAGATGTTTGAATAAAACTCTAAGTGTTAACTAACATTTGCACTCCTTGCAACTAGTTCGTCTAGCACACGACAGGCTTAAATAATAACAACGTTTCACAAAATCTAGCCATCCTGAACTATTTCAAAAATTTTAGAAGTATCAAGCATAGAATCTTTCTAGCATTAAAACTGAAATATACCAAGGACAATTTGCCTCGTAACAATATTCCCATTAAAAAATTAATTGAAGTAGCACATTGAGTTTTGCGGAAAGGCGAATAAGAAGTGGACTGATAAATCTTAATATAATTGGTGTGAAATGCATAGGCGTGAAGAATATAAAATTAAGGTTCAGCTATAACTGTAATTGATTATGATGTTCTTGATACATATGCGTTGTAGCGATTATAGATCGCTACATATTTCGCTACTATATTTTCATTTTTTTTTTAAAGACCTGTAAAACAGAGCCAATTAGAATACTACCCTTAATAGCTTTATAAAATAGGCTTTTTAATGACCTCTATACGAATGTTAGTTTTATGATTCACGCAAAATTTTACTACTGATATCCATCTTCATTTTATATAAAAAAAAACATAAAATGGTTAAAAGAGCAATAAAGTTTTATATAACTCTGCAAATTATATATATTTAATACATTGAAGCCTTTCTACTTGATTAATTCCATTACACGGGGAATTGAAACAAAAAAAAAAGATAAACCGACGACCGTCCCTCACAGCAGACAAAAACAAAATTAAGCATCACAAGTGATTTGTGTTCGATAATTTGATGAATAGATTTGGTCAGGCATTAAATTAAATTAAACTAAATCATTGTCGGAGAGAAAGTGGAAAGAAAAAATGGAAGCGGGAAAATAGTGCAAATAAAACCATCAATTGTTTGATCAGATCTTATTTATATGTATTAAACAGTTTAAAGAAATTGTTCTTTCGAAGTTATATCAAATAATGTATGTGTTCATTCATACTTTGTTTTATATAAGTATAATTATTTACATATAAAACACTTAAAATTTTGTAGCCATAGAAACAGCCAAAAATTAAGCAAACTTCACTGGCGAAATCATATGCGATAACCTTTATATTCTAGAATAGTGTTTATCTACACTTGGAAAAGCATTTTGTACTTGCTACATAGAAAGAAATGTTTGAGCACTAGATCAATTCACGATCAAAGATGGTTGTTTTATTAAATATCTATGAAACAGTTACATATAATTTAAATGAAAAGTTCTAATTCATTTCAAAATCTGTAATGTGCTGTAGATAATTTTACTATGTTGGATATCTTGGTAATGACACTTACAAAACAGTGGATGACGCAAGAAATTCTGGGTCTTGTGAACAAAAAGAGGAAACGTAAAAAGCGAAACCCTGAGAAATACAAGGAGATAAAGAAAAACATCCGGAAGCGCACAAGGAGAGCTAAGTAGAAGCGGCTGGAGGGACAATGCCACGTATTGGAAAAATTACAACGGAAATATTTTAACATGTACAAAACAATCAAGGAGCCCACTGGCAGAAAATCTAAACGAACACCGACACATCTAATAATAGATAATAACCACATAATAACAGAACATGGAAAACTGGAAGAGGACTGAGTCACATATGTCGAAAACTTATTTAGCGACGTGAAAGACTTACAAAAAAATGCTCAGGATGACTTCGCCTTGAACATGCTACCAACAGAGATTGAGAATGCCTTCAGACAAACAATAGTCTTAAGGCCCCAGGACCTAATGCTACGTACACAGAGATGTTGAGACTTCTGAATCAAGATAATATTTTATGACTGACTAATTTAATTTATTCCATCTATGATACGGAACACATTCCAAAAGATGGACTTGAGTTTGTCTTCAAGCCACTGCCAAAGAAACCAAACGCCACTAGATGTGATTAGTACCGTCTTTTGAGCCTGATGAGTCAGTCTTTACAATTTACGCTCAAAATTGTTCAGCACGGAATAGGAATTTGTAGAAAAATGTAGATATCAGAGAAAAAGCGTGAATTTATGTTTCGTACGACTTTGATCGGGGTTGAACACACGCACTTAATTAACACACATCAAAATATAGACCTCCACGCGAATGATATCAAATTTGTTAGAAATTTGTACTGGGAACAAGTGGCATCGATTCAGTTAAATACTAACAAAACCAATGTAATGAGAATACAAAGAGCGTTCTACAAATGCGTTCTACTCCTTTTCAATCTGCATTCACATTTCATATTTTGTAGACCCTTGGAGTGCGCTACGGACGGTATAAAAGTCAATGGAAAAATCATCAATAACTGGAGGCATTCCGACGATACAGTAATAGTCGCAGATTCAGCAGAAGGCATTCAGCGCCTTGAGAATCCCACCATCGTGGCGGGTGACAATTTGGGATTGAGAAGTAACCCATGCAAAATAAAAGCCCTGATCATTTTTGGATCAACAAATTTGCAAGCTAATACACAGGTCTGTCAGCCACCAATATAAGATCTTATGCTATCCAGCATAAGATCTAAACCCTGTATTGAAATATGAACCCATATTGAAACTCCTCCTGATAGTTGTCATGCCTTCTTTGAACACCAAGTATCGCTTGATACAGATACATATACCCGGTGGTTTTGTATGGAAACACGACTAAGGGTACATGAAGCCTAAGCGCGAGTTTGATGAATCGCTTACAAGCGTTCGAAATCTGGTTGATGCGTAGGATGCTAAAGAGCTTCTAGACGGAACACGTGAGTAATTAAGAAGTACTAAGGTTAGTGAACGAAGATAGAAAATTATTGATTCTGGTCAAAAAACAAATAACTATTTTGCCCTACTTCGTAGATATCTACATGCGTTCAATATATGATTTTCTCTGATTCTTGATGGAAGGTAAACTGAGAAAACATAGGTCCGGGACGTCGAAAGTGCTCATCGTTGCAAAATATTCCAGATCCGACCAGTTTGAACACTCACACACTGCTAAGAACTGCGCAAGATCGGAAAGAATCTGCGATAATTATTTATCAACTTCCGTAGTGGAAATGGCACTAAAAGAGGAAGAAGAAAATATGTCTCAAAATAACTCCCAATCAATTTTATTCTACTTTTTAATTTAATCCTGGTAAAGGACATACAAAAATTGGTATTCTCAATAAATTTCAGAAATATGAAGAAATAAATGATGGCTTTAGGTTGGAAAAGTATAATACGTTTATGGACAAATATCGGAGAGGTAGCATATCTAAAGCAAATAATTTTAGCATACCCAAGAAATAGTTATAAAGCATCTACTGGGTTTTAGCAGCATATTTCTAGTTAGTTATCGGTTTCAATAGTCGATTATTGATCTTCTTTCTTATCCATTATGTTTCAAGTCCCCTTTCTTATCATCCGAACATTTTCTGGTCATTATCTACAGTCCATATTACTTTGTCCAATCTACTAAATTTTTTCCTTCTTTTCCGGTAATTGTCTACCTGTACTTGTTATGGGTTGGCTAATTCTTCACAGGATAACCAGCCCTTACGTCCTCTGAGATTGAATTGCCCTGACTAGTCGCGAGTCCAATGGAGATCAGCGTAGAATCCGATGAGGCGTAATAAGTCCAGACAACAGAAGCTCCCTACAACTTGCCCAGATGAGCGCCAGTATCTATGTACGGATAAATTCACAGGATGTGCATATAACTAAAAACTCCGTGTAACAAGAAAACCATAATTTATTTTAATATATTTGCTTCAAATTTAACACCAGATAAATAGGCTTTTGGTATATATGTTTGTTCACTTCAAATTTTATTTTCATAAATCAAATGCAAGAATTAGCTTCCTAACGCATGCAAAAATGCTAGGAGAATAGCAGTTTAAATTAATAAATTTGACTAATTGAGCCCGACCGAGCACCACACTATTTTCAATAATTCAAAACGAAATTTAAGTAATACTCAAATTCAATGTCATATGAAACGATATAGAGTTTCCTACCAATTTACGATTAATTCTTTCCTTGAACCTACATGCTGGCTTCCCCCCTTTTTCATCATAAAACCGACCGGCAATAATTATATAAAGAAGCAAGGACCTAAGTACGATGCAGTTTTTGCGTGAGGAGCTGACTAATTAATAATCAACAAGAAGAGTTTTAACATTATACGCTCTAAAGGTTGCAAATAAGGATACGAAAATATTTGAAATTCGTATTGCGTGAGGCGCTGACTAATTACTGATCAATAAATAGACTTTTAAATATGATAAGCTCTAAAGGATGCAAATAAAGATACGAAAATACTTGAAGTTCTTCCCCGCTGGACTGCATTATTACTTAATTCCAATAATCCACTTGATGTTCACCATGTTCACCTTACGGAAGTGATTCACCGGTACCGCCACTAGGTTCTGTAGCCGCAGCCCTATCTAGAATAGACGTTAAGCTTGACCCGGTTTTCAGCCTGATAAGCGACCAAGTTGCATGTGGCGAAATAATCTCCTAATCCATAAATAATTAAGGGCTCCGACGATTACCCATCAGACGAAAGTTGAATAACCATCAATCGCTGAAATACTCTTCTGGTAATCCAACAAAGCCGCCCGAATCAACTAAATCGTTTCTCGAGCTGCCAAAATTTACTTTTAACTCCACATAACTACCAACGGAGATTTAAAGTTCATTTGTATTTTACTCAGCCATTACTACAAATTAGAGTTTATTTATTATTTACTGAGCCATAAATTGGCTTTTCCGCTCGTTCAGACGATGAACCAAAAAGGCACCACAACTTCCTTACGACTCGCGAACTAGTCTCCGACTGCTCCTACTTTCTAGCTGCATACCACGAACAGGGAGATGATTCCGAAACGCCATGTCATCACAGTGATGCTAAATTTACAGGTCTTATATCTGCTAGAAATTGTTACACCATTATGAGCATGGATATATCAATCGCCATTAAAACTCCCAAATCCGGACGAGAAATTAATACAATTAAATTTACTCCATTATTTCGAACTCTAAATAAAACCAGTCATATGGAACTTGCGCAGTAGTGATCGCTAATGGTACTAATTTCATACCAGCGTGCTATTTGGATACAGAATCGAACGGCTGATTACTGTGCGCATTACAGAGTTCTGTTATATCGTAGTCACTCATAGCGTAACTTCACTCTGTCAGCTGATTTGGCGCACGGCTATATTTACTGCACAACAATAATACGAGCCCCGTTTGTAATCGTCCAAATACAATAACTTAAATAACAGCATCCAGTAACATCTTAAAATGCTGTGTGATATTCAGATCTCACCGTACTTTCCGTAACAAGGTAAATAATTGTAAACAAAACAATTTCCATATTATACGACAACCCGTAATATTCTTAATTGTATAGGTCTTCCAAGTTTTGATTGCCTCGTCGCCTAGGCTATGTGACTGGAAATTCTCGTTACTATAAACACTAAAAAAATTTTTAAGCTAACCTAAATATTTTACTCAACAAAAACAACAACAGTGAGTACACCATACAATAGGTCTATTATATCTCACCTTCATAATATATGTAATATTCTTAATTCGCACAATAGTGTGCACCTGTATTATTATTTCTCAACGGAGACATGTTACAAACTTTATGCTCTCGTTTGTTGCTATGTCTGTATCTCTGTTCTAATCTGTATCTATACTATTTTGCTTTTGAAGTCCCCTCCGCGCTAACTAAGAGATTAATTTCTTCTTTTCTTGCTATATGAAAGTGGTTTCAAATTTACGCAGTTCTTTTCATTGTATACACTTACTACCATCAATTTTCTTTTTCCTATTTCCACACCATAGTTGCAGTTATACCTTCTACTTTGTTTTCTATTTCCGCCAATTATTGAATTATCCTTCTTATTCTTCCATCAGCACCCCGCCCCCTCCACCCCTTTTGGCCTTATCTTTTTGAAATATTTTGTGTCTGCTTGTGCGTAGCATCTACGACTTTTTGGTAATTGTGGTGATGTTTTCTCTAATTTACTTTCCCATTTCCATGTTTCGAACAATCACATTCCTTTATTCAATCCTAAAAATCTTTATTCCGTCCTTCTATTTCTGCTATATTCCAATGTACCACCGTTATTTCATTCTTTCTTTTTTCGTTTATATCTTGTACTGTGTTGTTGTTCTTACTTTCATCTTCTTTACTACTTTTTTGACTTTTTACTTCTTTTTTTGAATATAAAACTTTTTCCCTTATTGGCTCCCTCATAGTTTTGTCCTCTTCCACTCTCCCATTTTCATATATACTTTATCTTTGCTGCTCCTTATTATAGACCCACCAAATTTCCTCTAGTTTAATAATTTTACAAAATTGCTTTACCTATGTTTTCCTTGCCTCTTTCCTCCGCTGCTACTTCTTTCAACATGGCTTGTAGTTCTCTTTCTTTTCTTTTTTTTTGTTTTTTTTTTTCGTTCTACGTAGGAAGTGGGGAATCTTCAAAAGAGGAAGGATACCCGATGCATTTCTTTTCCTGTTAAGTCGTAATTTATGGCTTCCTTGTGCCTCTTAGTTTATATTTACTTTTTATTACTTTTTCTTCAAAACTATTTCTCTTTAATACTATTGGTCCATTAATTCTATTTCTCTCTCATTTTCTTGCTTTTATTTAATTCTTTTTTGTGTTTTATTTACAATTTAGTCTGTTAACAAAAATTGCAGCAATACGCAAGTAGCTAGATATATGTTAAGTTAACAAAATGCGTATCGCCTTATATGTAGAAATCCTTGATGTAATTAAAATTCAGGACATAGATTGCTTTAAATAATTTATATATTTAGTTTAACTTCAATGCTTCTCACAGGTCCTCTTATTTATGTATTATCTCTTATACTTTTCTTAGTCCATATACTTCTTATAAATATATCAGACATTATAAATTTACAACGGATCATTTTCCTTGAATTATCGTACATATTAAAACACATGCAGTGTTCTCCAGCAAGTTTGACTGATGAGTCTCGAACCTCTTAGGATTGAAACAATCTATCTATCTTGTGACCTAATCCTATAGTGATAAATGACCACCGTCTTCAAAAAATGTACTATAATTTTACAACTTAATTTTTCCGTTCGGATTTGTTTCATATATTATATTGTAACAATAAATAACATTTCAAAATCAATTATGTTGTTTAGAGGAGTAAAAATAAAAAAATAATCAAATATTTTTTGGACAATAAATTTTTCAAGATAATTAAGGAAGTTAACACATATTTAAAATAAATTAAACAAAAGTATGGAGAATATGGAGAGAGGGAATAGATATTGGATGAGAGAGAGTGAAAGAAACTGTAGGATATGCAGAGGTAGGGAGGAAACGTGGGAGCATTGGGTGAATGAGTTCAAATTGATTGTATGGACGAAGGAGGAAACATTTAGTGCAGAATGGCAAGGGGGGAGAAAATAATGGAAAAAATAGTGGAGAAGATAAAGGGTATAGAAAGGAAGTAACCGAATCGGCATATCAGGTCATTTCATCACTGAGGGATTAGGTAGAGGGAGTTACAGGGAAAGTGGCATTGAATGGAAAGATGAAGAAAGGGGCTTGATGGAGAAGGTTTAGGGATCATGGAAAAAATAAGGGATCCTGAGGGAGAATTGGAGGATGGGCCAAGATGATTGGAATGAAAATATTGAATAAAGTTGAGTGAGATTGCAAGTAAAAGGGTGGACATATAGTGTATTCAGTAGGGGCTAGAAAGTTAGGAGCGGGGATATAGTGGGGGATTTTGAGGGTGTAGGATTAGGATTAATTTTTGTTTCCCTTTTTTTTGAGTTCATGGTATTTTTCTGTGTGTCAATATAGATAAATTAGATTAAGTAGAATTAACTGAGATAATGATTTGTAATTGTATAAACAACTGTAATGTTGTTTGTTTGTTTGTTTATGCCAATAAAGGTTTATTATTATTATTTTTATTATTAACAAAAGTAAATATTGGAAATAAATTTTATTGAACAATTTGCGTGACTAATTTGCGTAGTATTGCTAATATAAGTGTGAAAATTTCTAATTTAAAACAAGAATGCTCTTACAACTGGTATCAATTTAAGTTGAAATAATGTAAAGGTGTAAAACTTTTAGAAACAAACATTTTTAGCAGTTATAGTACGCCCCACAATTTATGTTAATACATTATCAAAACTGAAATAGATACGTACCGAATACGTAATAGTTACGGACACATATGATGTCTAATTATAAGTTAAATTATTGTAACACAAGAGATAAAAGATAGCATATTCGAATAAACTTTATTGCATAGGCTACATAAAGGCCCGTCGATTTGGTTTGAAACATTTTTGACCAAAATCACAATTTAACATATATACAGGGTGTTTTTTGTTTTGGTAACTTTAGGGTCCATTTTCTCGAAAAGTACATATTTTTTTAAATTTCTTGTATCGAAAGTTTCTTTAATACCTAAGCGAGTTGAAAAACTCGCACGTCATAGCACCGGAGTAATTGTTAATAGTTAAGGAACTCTTACATTTCTAGTTTTGAAGTTCAAATTTATGACTCTAATAAAATATATAAAACAGACGTTTTAAGTTTTAAATGAAAGCTAGATTTAGGACAATATTAGTATGATAAATTCTATTTTTCTAGTACTACTTATAGTTAAACGTATAACTAGATATTTCATAGGTACATAGGTACGTCTGTTTTAATAATGTATTAACCTAAAGTTTTGGGCATATCATAACTCTTAAAAATGTTCCTCTGCAAATTATGTACTTTCGTGATGACCTACAAATTGGCTAATTTGTAGTCTTTGATTTCATCATACGTCTTGACCCTATTTGCTTCGTCCGTGCAGTAGTTTATAAACCAAAAATTAGCATTTCCTCGAAGGTACGTCCCTATGTATGTGATTTCCAAAGCAGGGTCCCAGAAATCATGTCGTGCGTTATTTTTGAAATTTCTAATGAACTCAATAATATCGCTACTTGAGGGATCATACTACATAAGTGACACAAATTTTGGTTTTGATAGTTCGTTGCTACTAGCTCCTGCTTGACGATTAGCTTAGTACGTCATGTTAATAGTATTTGGATTAGTATCTAACTCTGAAGTGGTTGTTACGCGACTTGGTTTGGCACAACCCTTTGATTCGAATCAGAACAATTAATATCACAAGATTTGTTATGGGCGTCACAAGGAGACAATAAATTAAAATTGGACTCAGCCTCAGGAGTGTTTGTACTTTGTAATAATTTATCAACGTATTCGCAAGTTTGCTGGTAATCTGCAAATAATTTCTGTATAATATCTTCTACAAACATCGCTAGATGCAGGAAAGCTAGTACAAATTAAACTGTCAGACAGAGTTTCTGCTTGTGGATATACTAACAAATTAATTTCTTTTTCACATGTGAATGGCTTATTAATCTCAATGTGGACAGAGAGTAATTAGTTGATATTAACCATGGAGAAAAATCAGTGAATCTATCAAGTGTACTGGGATTAATTTCAGGGCTTGACTTAGTGCGAATAAATTCTCTTTTATGAAGTGTCTTACGGGTGTTCCTAGTTTTTGCTGTCTCTCCAGGATTATGTGCACATATTTGTGGATTACATTACTAACCGCTATTGGATTATCAGCAATAGTCTCAGAAACGGATGAGTTTTTATTTACTCATCTACCAGTAAATAATTGTAAAGAATTTTTTTTTGTAATGGAAACTTTTACCTTGCCTTCCATTTAGATCTCGTATTCATACGAAATGTAAACACACATGCTTATAGAAAAAGAAACTTAGAAATTCCAAATTCACAGCGTATTCTAATGGCAAATTTAACCATACCCACAATAAAAGTACGATGTTTTCGAAAGTATATTATGCAGATTTTCGCAAATATGTAACGGAAAAGATTTAATCGTATGTAAATTGCATGTTAAATATTCCTGTAAAATAGAAAATACACATATAATTATTTTTTAATGCTTATATAATTATATCTTAATAGTGCTGAAGACTGATAAATGGGATTTTCGTGAAAATATAAGATAGATTTTTTCTATTAACTTTATATATTTTTTGTTAACTAAATAAAAAAGGAATAAAATAATAATTTTATTTCCAAATATGAATATAAATAATTTAATGATACATGTATATACCTCTTTTATGATAAACTTGTAAGAGGTAACTTGTAAGGAAATAAAGAGATAATGTTCCTCGAACTCAAATTCAAAGAAAAGAATACAATTTTAATAAAAAAATAGAGAATCGATTAAGTTACAACTGAAACAAATATTGAACATATAAATCTTAAAAGTACAATTCTTGAGTATTCAGCTAATAAAATTAAAGCAAATCCCCCTCTTCTATATTCAACATTAAAATCAGAAATTAGTTCTGAATCTCCTTCAGCGAAATCAAAAGGAATTCGAATAGTTTCTGCTAACAAGGAGACAAAAAGAATTATTCTTAAAGGACGAAATAAAAATAAATATCAAATATCAAAGTGATATTTTATAAAACTAATAATATTCAAATAGAAAATTATAAATAAAATGATAATAAATTTCATAATAAACTTAGTTCATAAGAAATAGATTGAACTATAGAACTAACTCTTCCGAATATAGAATAATTTCAATTTGATTATCATCCAGCTGTTATAATTATGTAAACTCCAACTATAGAATAACAAAAAATAAATAATAAAAAATAATTAAATTTAAAAAATATTCAGATTATAGGAATATATAATCATATAAGTAAAGAAATAAAGAAATTCAAAACTAATAAATTAAATAAGTTAATATTATAAGAAAAAATGGCTGAATAATGCCTATAAAACCAGACTTATTTGGTCCTTTTCAAACTTGTATATACCCCAAATTTTTCTTTCCATTAATATAGAAAAATTTACCCTAATAATAAGTATTACTAATATAAAAAATTCGTGGTCGTGATCGCCACCCCATATTTCATATACTGGAAGTCCTACGTTTTGTTATATCTGGCATATAACACAAGTTGAACCTACTAATTTTGTAGGTTCAACTTGTCACCTCATAACACCTAAATTCAATTTGCAAACTAGTTGTTTAGGGTAAATTATATAAAACATGCGTAAAATCACCTACCCATTAATACCCCCATTTCCCTACTTGCCTAAGGCATACTCGCTTCGTGTACGAAATGCTTTAAATAGTTTACGATATTTCTAGGTCAATGTCAACATTGCGATGGTCAGTTATGAAAAGTAGGTTAATGGAATTAAATGTTACCTATTCTAAAAACATAATATTTTCGTAATGTCTCTTCAACCCTTTGTTAAAAGAGGGATTCACCCTGTATATATATATATATATAGGTTTATATATATATATTTTTTTTTTGGAAAATATTTTAGTTTTTCAAATAACTTGTATGAAATAAAGAAAAAATTGTATGGCCCTGGTATACAAAATGTAATACGAATTAAAACCAATTTTTTTTATATAATTTAAACATATATGACATATAACCGTTGGAAAATATAGGCCAATAAGACTTTTGAAAATCAAAACGAATTGTCAATCATATGCAATGCGTTATGTGTGTCAGTTTATGAGCTTACGTATTCTTATTTATAATAATCTATTGCCGTAATAACAAATAAAGAATTTCATAATTATTATGGTCTATATATTTGGAACTGTAAGAGTCAGATCCATAGTATGTGGTATTATTGTAAAGCAAGGGCTACCAAAGTATAAGAAAATATACAAAGTTTTAAATTTTTATTGTTCAAAATTGGTCAAGTACATTCAGGCGATCACACTGAAAGAATGAGGCTCCCTAGTCTTACATAAGCTCCCCAAGTTTTATTTTTCCAGCTTTCATAGGAACCGAGATATTTAGTGTAGTCCACTTTTCTCAAGATTAAATTACTCCGGTGCTATGACGTGCTAGTTTTTTAAACTCGCCTAATAACTTAAGTATTTTTTACTAAGTTTAGAAGTTTAGGGTTCATTTTCTCGAAAAGTTTTTTTTTAATTTCTTGTGTTGAAAGTTCCTTTAATACTTAAGCGATTTAAAAATTCAAAAAACTCGCACATTATAGCACCGGAGTAATTTGACCTTGAAAAAAAATGTACTACCCTAAATATCTCAGTTCCTATGGAAACTTAGGGAACATATGTATCTCTAAGGGACCTCGTATGTAAGACTAGGGAGCCTCAATTTTGCCAGTGTAGGCAACTGAATATACTTGACCGATTTTGAGTAATAAAATTTGAGTTTAAAAACGTTTTAGAAATACCCTATATATTTTCTTGTATTTTGGTAGCCATTCCGATTTGCTATATAATGATGGCACACATGATGGGTCTAGCTGTTATCATTTCAAAGTTATGATCCTTAAAAACTTAAAATTTTACAACTTGTCGCCATGGCAACCGACATTCAACAATCATATTATATACATGTAAGCATACTTCATAGCTCATATATGCAAAGTTACAGGAAAATTATTTTACGCTGTATGAGACATATAAATTGCTTTTGCAATTGAATAAATGTTGTTAACAGTGACGAGTACATATTATAATTCTTCGAGGGGCTCGAAATGATTATTTTATTGAGAAATTCAGTTTTAAAATTAGAAAACTGAAATTTTGCTCACATATAGTATATTGTATTATGCATCGAATGAAAGTAATGCCATCCCCACAAGTGGTGTGGAGCGCGATGTTGCCACATTTAAAGCTTTAGAAACGTTTTGATATATTTAAGGAACAATAAAAGATAGGATACTTGAATAAACTATATTCCATAGGGCACCAAAAGGTCACTCAATTTTATTTGGAACATTTTTTAATAAAATTACTTACTAAGATATATACATGGTGTCATTTGTTTTTGTAAAGTTTGCGATCCATTTACTTGAGACCGGCTATTGTACTTTCAGTATAATAAAGACTAGATTTCTTATTTAGATGTCAAGTAATATGTTTTTATTGTCTAGCACTTGCTTTCCTAAAAAAGTTACTCCACCATCACCTGTTCTTAGTATCACTGGTAGGATAAAACAAACTTAAACTGCTGTCATTGAGCCAACGAGGTATATAAAAGCATTTATAATGCAACACACTTGTTTGTGCGAAGAATATGTAATCGAATCTGTAAACGTCTGCATTGGACACTGCATTGGACACTGCATTTATTGTCATCATCATCATCATCATCAAACAGCTATATAGTCGTCCACTGCTGGACATAAGCCTCCCGTAAATATTTCCATCTC
>WYDF02046696.1:0-12248 GCA_009867245.2 Adranes taylori | reverse complement strand
GTGGGCGAATCAAAAGAACTGACAATAGGTCTCAAAGGTATGTTCTCCTTATGGATCTTAGGCAGTCCATACAGTTTATATATATATATAGATAAGATTCGATAATGAATATTAAATACATCAACCCTTGCTTTATCTAGTATAGTACACATACTGACTGATAGTGTATATATTTATATATATATATTTTCATATATACACATATGAACGACGGGGTAAGAGATGTATCTTCCAATTTTTACTCTGTACACATATAAGTTTTGCATTCTTATATGTGTACAGATTAAATGTAACTAAATAGTTATTAACAATATTGATATAAATAATTTATATTTTATGAACCACCTTACAATATAACTGATATAAGAACTTATAAGAATAAGAATTAATAATATTTTAACTACAATTTTTGTTGAAATAATTTAATAAATCTAATTTGAACAGTGTTTTTAATTTGGCTGTTCAATTTAGTGTAAAATTTTCTCAATGTTAGCAAACATTAAGATTTTTTTTGTTAGGAAAACAAAAAATATATTCGATCGTGTTTTCATTATACTGTACAAATGTTTTTTTAAAGTTAAATTGGATTAGAACAGAAGTCTTTTTATTTCGTATTTTTTGTTTCCTTGGCTATGTATTTTATATTTTATACCGAACACACGTCGTAAAACGCAAAAAACTTGCGTTGAATGTTAACTCTATCCAATTCAGTTTGTAAGTTTTCTTTAACCTATGATGTTCGCTCAGTTGTCGTCTCTCTATACATGTATAGAATAGAGTAAAGTTTTTTGAGCAAGTTGAAATCCACAGGTAATTTTAAGGATGCGCCAACTAAACACTAATATATATATATATATATATATATATATATATATATATATCGTTGGTATAACATCTAAATTTTCATGAGTTATATATATATATATATTTATATATATAATCATATTACATTAGAGCGAAACTGTGGGATTTCCAATTTTCAATGGATTAGTACTGCGTTTCAGTACGGTTTCAACTGTCGGAATAATTTTTATTGTAGTATTTAAATGATTTATAAGAGTTTTTACTTCTCGTGAATCTTTCTTAGCTGTGATTTCTGAAGCCCGGCCACGAATTGCCCGCTAGGTACCTGGCTAATTTTAATCCTGTCCTTAAATTGTATGCCGGAGTAAGGATTAACATAGGTACTATTGGGCACATATTCGAAATAATTAATTTAATTCTTTATTATTTTTACGAGTTTAGTAGTATGATTTACACTTAATAATCTATTCAAAAATTATTGATCTTCATGTAACTTAATATTATATAAAACATAAAATCCAGTTCATTTTTTTATATAAACACATTCTGAGCAGACGAATTTGTACAGGTATAAATGCCAGCGCCCAACCAATTATAGCAATCTTGTCAGGTATACTTACTACAAAAAGGATTATCTACATTCTTAGCGTCCAATTCGTGGACGCCCTTTTTGAATTTGTTTTTCGAATCGAACTCTAATGACCTTGACTACTGGATGTAAGCGCTTGTCACTTTCATACTTCTTTCCGATATTTCTTTAGTGTTGAGTTGTAAATTCCTTCTGAATCCTTCTTCATACAGTACAATGAATCCTTTTTCATACTCACAAGCAATTGTTTTAATTCGTTACCCACTTTTTGCTTTTGTTGGGCAACTCCTTTTTCGTTGATTTCAATTAACGCCATAGTGTAATTCAAATCAAAATAAACCCAAAATCAAAAACGAACTGTTAGCCTTAGCTACTCGTACAACTTTTGGTTATTTAAATTATTTGACTTTTTCTTTATTTAATCACTTAACCTTAGCTATTCGTGTAGGAAATTAATTGAACTTGAGTTCTTAATTCTACTTAATTTTTTTAAATCTTTTTCTTTATCTTGTCTGCACCAATTTGTTTTATGAACTTCGATTTTCTTACTGGAATCGTTGAAGTTGGACTTGACGTATTGTTTAATTTGAAGTTAATAAAGCTCGTTTCTTACTCTGTTTTCCCTCTGAATTATTCTTTCATCATTTCCAGATTTTAGCCGCTTTTGACTAAACCGAAGGATGCGCTTGGTTTGGTTTACTTGTATAATAAAACTCCAACCAAAGCCACTAATTCTTATCTTCTTATTTTTTGGTCGAGGCACTGAATTTAAAGGAGGTTCGAAGGTCTATGACAAATTTTTGAAGCCTAACTGATTGTATTGAGTAGTTATACGACTTCACAAAATTTGTAGCCGCTTGTAGATAATGATAATTGATTAGAAATAAAACTTTTTTAAGTAGATGAATAAATTAATTGCACTTGTTTCTTGTTAAAATTAACTTATTGAAATTCTTAAGTCAAACCAGCTTAACTTGCTGAAGCATTTTACTGATATTATTATATAAAAAATATAAGCAAGACTTCTTTGTTACAAGTTCATCAAGCTTGTGGGGAAAGATAGCTGTCAGAAACTTAAATGGTAGAAAAACGACGATTAATATAAGACTGAAAGATAATTTAAAAAATCAACAATTATAAAGAAACAATAAATATTACGTAAAGAATTTAAATTAACAACAAGAAAATAGTTATAAGTTTAAAAGAATAATCTGAAACAAGTTGGTATTGATAAATTTGATATTTGTAAATAGTTTATCAATACGTATGTCTTGATCTTGAAATAATTGTTTGCTGCATCAGCAAATAGCAACTTTTAAAATATAGTATTTCGTTGTGCATTTGTTGTTATTTAAATCCAATATTACATGTCAAGTTTATAATATAGAAATAACTTCTAGTAATTTCATAACTCAAGTTGAATAATTGGGAGAATAAATTTAATAAGCTATCGCAATTGTGGTAGCTTAGACAGAATGTTAGAACAAAATAAGATTAATTTGACTTAAACAAGAAGTGAAACTAGAATGATTATTTAAGAATTTTAAAATTAGCGCTGGTTTAGTTTACCAATATGACCTTAATGATTTAAATATTTAATTTAATAACAATTAATTGATTTAAAGTACTGCGCAATCTATTAAATCTATATTGAGGTATCTCATGGAAATTTAGATTTAATAAAGATTTGGCCAAAATAAGACGCGAGGTACGTAGTAATGACGCTAAAAATTAACTCGTTTATTCTTAAAAATAGTTATCAACATATACAGAATCAACAAAAGAAGAAGACAGCAAATGTGTTGAATGTTATAACTCATGTAATAATAAAAAATAGATATGTTTAAACTAAAATCTTTTTAAAGAAAATCGGACCAAAATAAAACCAGTTCAATGAAATGCAAATAGTACATATCTAGTACATGTTGAAAGATTATATGAGCACCAAAACGACACATTCCGCCGTATAGCCAAACTGATGGCAGAAGCACAAGTTAAGCAAACAAAAGTTATGTCGCCCAAATGGGAAGAAACATTAATTTTTACCAGAAAGCAAAGCAAGATTAAAATCTATACCTGCCTACTGGCTTTGTATCAAGTCAGATCTCTCTAATTTTTTTTCCCCATTATAAAAACAATAGAGGAAAAAAATTATGACAAAACGAATGCGCCAAATGTATTAATTTTGTGTGGCAGTGTTAAAGAACTCCCTACAA
This sequence comes from Adranes taylori, assembly GCA_009867245.2. NCBI lineage: Eukaryota > Metazoa > Arthropoda > Insecta > Coleoptera > Staphylinidae > Adranes > Adranes taylori. Next base: position 8,639 of record WYDF02046696.1, on the reverse strand, counting down.
ATGCACTCCCATACTATCAAAGAACTCCCATACTATCAAAATTCTTTTATTTCTTGTCTTTGTGGTATTGAGATACATGAAAAGTAATTCAAAACATTTTTGAAACACCTACCTCAAAACTTTTTCACTTCAACTGGAAGACGACAACTAGCATGGAATTTCTAAGTCTTTGATTTGATTCGTGTTTGTTAGTTAACTTTTTGGATTCAAAAAGAATGAAAGCATTTCAGGAACGGACGGCGTCGCGCGTGCATTAACAAGCGAACTGTAATTGTTGGTAAAAGTCTTTAAAACGGTTTGACGGTTAATTAAGCGTTTTTGTTTAAGACAAAAGTTGAAGGTAACGAGATATAAAAAGGGCGCTTTTGTTTTGACGTTAATTTGCGCTAATTACAATCAAAAGATTGTAGAACTTTAAGTTCAAGTTTCTGTAATTTCATTTACGGTTCTTTAGAATTTGTTTCAAGTTGATAATTGTTCGAAACAACATTTCAAATGACAATGTTTTATACTCCTACATAGAAACGGTGTTTATTTTTTGAAGAACTTGTTTCTTTTACTTTTTAATCTATATAATTTAACTAAAATCGATTGTAATTATAACTTAGTCTCCATTAAAATATAATATTAACATGTAGCTTACTTATTGCATTTTCAATTTTTATTGTAAATAGATCGTGTATGTTAAACATTCTTCGAATATCAATAAATCTTTGTGAAAAATTGTTGTGAGAGACAACAAATTTCCTTTACAAAGTTTCGCGCGCTAGAGGGCATACGATCGACTCCGATCGACCGAAAATATAAAAGGAAAACATATACCGGGGTCAGAATTTTATTAGTAATTGATAGGTTCAGTACAAAAAGTTTATCTGTAGTACACGTATCGTGCTCGTTCATTTTTATTGTGAAAATAATGGCTAATGTGTTTAAATGGGAGTGAAAATTATTTTATTATAAATTTGTCACTGAAATAAATTGTCAATTTCTATAAAACTAACTAAATGTGAGTCTTATTAAAATATCATAATTAAATTTTTATAGCTATGTTCTTTCACAGACGTATTTTATTTCATTATAGCATTTGACTATCACTATTGAATTGAGTGGATGTTTGTTATTAGTTTTCATATTTTAGTCAACATGTAAATAAATCTGTACAAGTATCAGTTTTATTATTAATCTAAACTCATCAACTCCTTTAATTATGATAGTATATTAATTTATTGTGAACAATTGATTGCTTAAAATCTTAATGCGTTTTATTTTAATTTGTTGAACTAATTCATGAGCCGGACTTGCTTTAGTAACGTTGATTCATTGGGTTTATTCGAGCAAGGATTCCAATAATAATTGTTTTCTATACTTTACCAGTTGTGTACTTATATAAATTAAAATAATTAAATGAGAGCAAATAAGTACACAATTGCTAAAACTTATAATTTATTTGTCTTGACTGTTTAGACAACATACCAAACAAAACTGTCAAACAAAAGATTAATCTTTTGCTAATACAATATGATGGATACATTACAAAAAACGCATAAATTTATAAGTCAAGGATGCCAAAGTCGAAATGATTTCCGCATTTATAAAAAAAATACAAGTACTTTAACTTATTCTCAAAGTACACAGTAAGCAGAAATTCAAATCAGAGATTAGAGACAACAGTTGTGATTTGATATGCTATTAATAAATAATGTAGTAAGTTGAAATCGATACTAACACTATACGAAGCGCTTCTTTTCGCCATCATTGTGTGCTCATCAGTAGTGTCTGGCGCTGTTGACGAAAAGGCATGTTATATAATTATTGCCAAAGGCAATCATTTCGACTTTACTATCCTTCAGTTATAAAGTTATGCATTTTTTGCAATGTACCGAGCATATTGTGTTAGCAAAAGATATAACGTAGGAGTTTTGTTTGGTAAGCGGACTAAACAGTCAAGACTAATAAATTATAAGTTTTACCAGTTGTGTACTTATATAAATTAAAATAATTAAATGAGAGCTAATAGTACTTAGAAAAAAAAATTACATGTGCTATAGCTTATTCTCAAAGAACACAGTTAGCTGAAATTCAAATCACATAGAGATTAGTGACAACAGTTTTGATTTGATATGATATTAATAAATAATATTGTAAGTTGAAATCAATACTAACACTATACGAAGCGCTTCGTTTCGCCATCACCGCGTGCTCATTAGTAGTGTATGGCACGATTTCAATTCTGGCGCTGTTGACGAAAAGCATGTTATATAATGATTGCCAAAGGCAATCATTTCGACTTTTAAAACATTTTCCCGAGCTACTTAAAGCTATGACAGGATCGCCATGAAGTGAAGTTCACATTTATGTATAATCATCATGTAATCATGCAGATGTTGTTACGGGGTAATTTAGAATATGACGTTAGTTGATTAAAATAATGGGATAAAACTAGTTCTGATTTATTTACATATCTATATAAATAGAATTATAAAATGAGAATGTAAAATTAGATCTACACAGTCGATAGTCTGTAAATGGATTCAGATATAATAATCCAATATAGAAATGATTAATTAGTAATATTTAATTAAATAATGATTAATACCACAAGTTTTCTTAATATCATATACTTTCGTTTTAATGTTTATGGTTGCACATCACTTAAGCTATCAACATGTTAAAGTTAGTTCGCAATGTTTTTAGAACTTGCATCAATTCTCAAATAATATATTTAAATCAATATGTACTCACGTTGATGATGTCTTTATTAACGCAATGCTTCTTAAAGTTTATTTCACAATTACCATACGCATGTATTTCTTATAAAAACATTCTTATATACAAGTAGTCCTCAAATACTACCACAATATACTTGTACTTAACATTAATCAAATCATTATTAATACAGTTCGTTGACTTTACGCATCTCTTTTATTCAAACAGCCTTGACTAATACAGACGATTGGTAAATGTTAGGACGATTAGTACTAACAAAGACGATTGCTTGTTAAGTTCTGTTTTTAGTTTAATTATACTTTTTGTTGACTGGCTCCGATAAAGTTCAATACAAGGCTGGCAACGTAAATAATTTCTAAGTCTTGTGTTACTCGGAATTATCATTTTTCCGAATAATCTATATTTATTCCGCAATGTTAATCTTGCAATATTAATTTCCGATATGGAGTTACTTGCTTTAGCGATTCTCTCTTGCGAATATCGGCAACCTCGTTCTTTCGTGGTCTTTCTCATCTTGGGGAATAGAAAAGTCGCATCATGCCATGTTGGCTGAACACGGAGGATTCAGAATCATAACGGTGTTGTTCTTTGACAAAAAAATCACATAAACGACGTGTAACTTGTAGACAGTACATACTCTTTATTGAACGTTTGACCTGGTGGTAAGAACTCATAGTAAACTATGCCATTGATGTCGAACGGCAGAACCTTGACATTGGAGTAAACGAGCACCATTTCACATTCGAGCATTATTAAGCAACTGCTTAGCAGCGTCAATTCGGCAATGCTTGGGTACAAATTTTGCTGTCATTCATTCATAGTCATTCATCTCATACCCATATCCAGAACATGCCTATCTCATACCGAAAAAACATCTCAAATTATAGCTCGACATGAGCCAAATGAAATGTCTACGCTTTTAGCAACTTCTTTGAAAGAGATTCATCGGTTGTCCATAACTATTTGCTTTACTTTTTCGACGTTATTAGTTATTGATGTGCTAGGTCGCTCAGTACGTTCGTCATCTTCAACATTTTTGCGGCCTCGTAGAAAAGCTTCTACCACTTATAAAAACGCTTGTTTGATTTATACAAGAATGACCAAATGCAACATTTAACATGTCCAGGCATTGTGCTGCACTTTATATTACTCTTGACATAAAACTTAATGCATATTATTTGTCGATTTTTTCACAAGTAAAAATTCGCCGTGACAGCACAACACAAGTAAACTTATTGACAGCTAGCAATAAACTAAATAACCAGTATGCCTGCAGTTATCAACATATGTTTGGGAGAAATATTATCAAGAAAACAAGGACAACAATTTGACAGTTGCACTTCTAGGAGTTGCCTAGGAGTTTCCTTGCCGCATTACATTATTTTACTTCTTGATAACTACTCTTTAAGAAAAAGTATCAGGAGGCTAATAGAAATTGAAAATGTAATAATGACAATGCAGTTTATATTTCCCCTAGAGAGGAGCGAAAATTGGTCTTTAGAAGAAGCTTGTAAACTTTTAAAGATCATGTATCTGACAGCGAGAAAGTTTTTTCGTGTATTCTATTATATTTTATATTCAATAAAAAGTTGCTGAAGTGTCCGCTGAGGTTAAACACGACGAGAAAGCCAGCCAGGTAATGCCCTCGGGTCGTTTGACTTTGTCAATTAGGTTCTTTCCGTTTTCCGTTATTTAGTTTCCTTTCGTTTAGGCTTTGTCTTCCGGAAGTATTTTCTGACATCTACAATTGCAAGATATGAACTCCTTCATTTAACTTTGTTTAACATTCTATTGTCAGCAATTTAAACCTTGTTAAGGATATTTGAAATAAATTAGTTAATAACTTGTAATTATCCATGAATAATATTGTAAGAAATAAAATTGTATTAAGAAATAATCTAAGTAAAGCTATAAATATTTAAATGAAATAAAGTTTTACATTAAATATTTACGTAAAACTTATATTACTACAATAGTAATTAAAAGAAAAATTTGGAATAATTAGCAATTGTAACTCTCCAATTTAATTAAGAATAACGCACTTATTTCAGTAGTTGCCGACCATTCCTTCTGGACAGACTTCCAGCTTTCTGGACCTATTCCTAAATCGCTCTAAAATAGTAACCGTTCCGCGTAGCGGTATTTTGGTGTCTAATTTTCCCGCCTACAGATTCAAGTTTGTTAGATAATTCTGGTCGGGGAACCCTAGCAACACACACCGGAAGTTAGCTGTCGTCCGCTAACTTGGATTTTGAAATGACAGATGTCAAAGCACCAAAATATTTATGCTAGGCCCCACAACACCGCTTCGAGGAACGATTATCATCTTGCAGCGATTTAGGGATAGGTCCGGAAGGCTCTCCAATAGGAATGATCGGCAACTACTTATTTCGTTTTTCATTTTATTTTAATAGGAGTTGTAACCATCTTGTTCCAAGCTGGTTGCTTTAATACTTGAAAGCAAAATATAACCGATTTCTAAGTGATCTGAGTTTAGGAATACAAGTAAATTAAACACAAATTTTAAGTAGTTACCTGTTTGAATAGGTAATATCTTTGTCAAATGCGTTTGAATAAATTTTGTATCTTTTAGTTTGGGGCTCATTACATTGTTGTCCATTATTTACATTTCGTGACGATTTTAATCATCGATTACTTGTTTAGTACCTTGCGAAGTCTTGGAAGCGCTAGCGACCTAAGCAGAGTATTATTATTGGTAATTCTTTCTAGTATTCTAGTTCGGAGTACTGAAGTTGCGAGACGGTCAGTTTAATTTCATTTAAAATAGTTTAATTTTGTAAAAACATAAAGCAGTTGCCATATAAGGAAAGCATGTAAGTTAACCTGCTTTTATACCTACCTGAATCTTTTATACCTGCCTCGAAATCCTTTTTCGTCTGACAACTGCTGGACACCCAGACTGCTAATGTCTTTTGTAGCTGGGAATGCCTAATTGGCTGAGTTGAATCCTCGAATCAAATAGATCTTTGCACTTCAGAAATGCCTACGTCATTGACATCTACGTCGTAAGAATCAGGTAACAGTTGCCTCTGTATTTGAGAATGCTGTGTGCTAGATATATCAAATGATTTTTCTGGCTAGAAATTTTGTAATAATTAGGTTGGTGCTTGATATTCTTTAGTGTTTGAAGTTTTGAAATAATAAAAATTTGGTATGGCTAGTAACAATTATGTAATGTTGGTTGACCAATCATGACCGAAGGAGATTATGAAGGAAAATGTGAAAAGGACGTATATTGCCAAGTCGGAAATGCCATATGGGATACTCTTTGCTTTTACGTTGTCTTAAACACAAATAAAGTCTAAATTTGGATCAGGATTTGTCTTGCGGATTATGCTAAGTGCCTAGTGTGGATTGAAGATTTACGACCAGTTCAGAGGAATATTAGTTAGATTGTCAAAATAACGTTAGAATGTTTTTTGGTAATTTAAACGCATAACTCTAGGGCTCCTCCAAGGCGGTTAGCATGCGGTCGACGGTTACGTTAAGTTGGATCATTGAATGGTTTCATCTGTAAACGCTGTTCTTAAAGGCTCAGTTTGAGCTTTCAAGTGTAGTTTGGTGCGGGATTGCCATTTTGGATGCCAAACGCATCAGATGCCGGATGCAATGATATAAGCTGCCTTTGTTTGTCTCCCAGTTCGCAAAATTTTTCCATCTGTGGGGTTGATCCTGAGTGAGCTGTTAGAGCTATCGTCGCAACGTTCTTAAGTATTGTCGCGCTTCAAATTGGGCGACAAATCTTCACAAACACCGCTCGTTGTAAAACTTCCCAATTCTTAATGGGATCGCAAAATATTATTAGCAGAGTTAGTTATGTTGTGTTATATTCGCCGTGGAAGCTTCCAAGGGTTCTAAATGTTCTAAATTTTATGATAATTTGTCACCTGTTGTGATTCAATAACTTGATACGATTAAATTAACTTTTATTACATCACAAATAAACTGGTTGTGAGAATTTAAACGTCCTTTTAAATTTTGGCCTTGCTAACTATCAAATGTTTCAATACAGTCGATTCCAAAATTGGGACAACCGCTCATTCTGAATGGAAACAAAACCGGGGTTATAACACAACTTTACTTTGCTTTCTGGAGTAAATATTCCGCTTAATCGAGACGGTAATCGTCGGGGATTCCCACGTGAATATTTAGCGTTGGAGTGTGTGAAGTCCAGTGGCGCCGGGGAGTCATACGCGAATGCATATTTAGCGCTGCAGTGAGCGTTCTATTATACACTTCTATTATACACTTTAGAACTTAAGTCACTAAAGTGTATAATGAGTCTAAAGTGTAAAGTGCAAATAAAATTAAAATAAACTAAAGTGTTAAGTGAGCCACTGATATAACATTTACCAAGATACCAAGATTTGACACTTAAAAGAAATAAAAGTGATATCCCAAATGAAATTAAAAGGCAGCCAAGTAATAGTTGGTTCGTCAGCTTGCTGAGATAATTAAAGTGCCAAAATCTACAATTTCGCGCCTCTTAAAAGAAGAAAGACAGTTGCATGACAAATGGATGTTACAAGGAAAAAATGCCAGGAACGTCTAAATGAAAACTGGAGGACAAGAATTCATATGTGGAGGAGGCTTTCCATGGTTTTCTATAGTTACTCAGTGACGTATGAGTATCAGTGGTCCCAGAAGAATTAGCCAAAAATTTTAACCACAATGATTTTAAAGCTACTGATGGTTGGTTCACAACATCAAATATAAAAAAAGGATATATTTGATGTTGTGTATCTTATAAACTCATTCCACTGTCGGGCTCCAAAAAAGCTATGGACCATATAAGTCTGTCACATTGTACAAACATGGCCGGTAGGGACAAATGAAATCTACTCAACATAAGAAAAAGTAGTAAGTCTCATTATTTTAAAGGACTAAGAATTGAGGATTTACCTGTAGAGTACCTTGCTAATGAGAATGCATGGATGACTTCAAAAATTTTCGAAATTGGTTTATGATTTGGGATGTAAAATTACGGCATAAGCAGAGAAAAATTTTACTGCTTGCTGACAATTGTACGGCACATCCCCATTTGGATAACTTAAAACATATTTCTTTAACATATTTTAGCTAGAATATCTTCCTGCTAACAACAGTTCTCTAGTGCAGCCAATGGACATTGGAATAAAAAAGTTGAAGGCATTCTACCGAGGAATTACATACTGGAATCCATTACAAGTACGACAATAGCAAGGAACATTTATAACAAAATTAATATTTTACAGGCAATATAGTTTGTAGCTGACAGTTGACAAGCTCTAAAAATCAGTACAATACAAAATTGTTTTAGTTATCGCTATTTAAAATCTGCAGAGATTTGAGAGCACGACAGCGATGAAGAATACGAAATTTCACAAGTTCTTAATTGTCTTACATTTTCAACAATTCAGACCACTTTACCATGTTATGACGAGAATGAAGATCGTGAGGACGCAATTGTCGAAGGCATTAAACAAAAAATCAGAAACTGGAGACACACGACGACAGTGATGAGGAAGATCTTCCTGCTCCCATAACTAGCCGTGAGCAAACAATTTGTTGATAGTTGACAGCGTTATTTAATGCAAGATGAAAATGACTGGAGTCCAGGGTACGCAAACGCGTGAAACTGATCTCTACACTCCGAGGACGTTTTGGAGGCTGTGATACAAAAATTCTACATCACACTTACAAACAAAACCTATATTAGGCCACTGATAGACTATCGAGCTGTTCTATATTCTACTCTATCTAACGCGCAAGCACACCAACTTACTACCTGTGAACGAAGAATACTTCACAGGTTACACTTCCAATTTTCGAGTGCCTACTATATGAACACTGCTCTGCTGAGCCCATCACAGATCGTCTAAAATCCCTACAGTCTAAATATCCGACTTGAC
>WYDF02046685.1:0-12248 GCA_009867245.2 Adranes taylori | reverse complement strand
ATGGTAGCGCGGATGGAAATTGAAATGGTGAAATAGCTTATAGAGGGTAAAGAGGAGATTAAGTTATATATTATATCGTAATGAATCAGACAGCGAAAAAGTACAGAGAATGTATGAAAGTAGAGGACTGATTGGAATCTGCTAATTTTCTATTAGAACTGTTGTGGAGGAGAAGCTATGAGACAGGATGTCCTGAGAAGGATCAGTCAAGACTCAAAGAGAAAGAATTTATATGTAATATCAAGGAAAAATAAACATACGGCATTGGTGGACTGGAAAAAATTGAATACAATGAGTGTAATGATAAGAGTGGTCAAAGGAAAGTTTTAAAAGAAAGAAAGTTATTTCGATATGAAAATGTCGAGAAAACAAAGAGAATATATTTTGAAAAATAGGAAATCGAAAAAAGAAGGGCTAGGGTTAAGAAAGATAAGTAATGAGAAAAAGTCATGGGAGGATTATATTATTGCTAGAATGAAGTGGTGGAGGAAACAAGGAAGAACTTGTGGGACAAGAACGGGAAGTGATTAATAAGCTGTAGTCTGAGAGTGAGGTTTGGAGGTACTTGAGGAATAGAGGAAAAAATAAGTATAATGGTGTGGAGTCGGATATATAGATAAGATAGTGGAAAAAAATGTAGAGAGAAGTTTGGGTAAAAATTCTCCCTTTGAAACCATTTTAGCAACATACGAGAGCATTTTTGATTAGTGGGTTCAAAGAAAAAAAAAATTGACCATAGATTTCAAACGGAAAACTTAAATACAGCTAGAATTATAGAGCTTCAGCTTTCGGAAGTAAATATAAAATTTATTTCCCAAATCATGAATCGTCACAACGGTTCTGGTAGTGTAATCAAACGCTTTGGAAATGGTTTGAACAAACTATTTCTTATTCATATATAATTCCTGAAGTGACGGCTCGAATTTAACGAAATCTGAGGCAAAGCGCCAGACTCTGACTCTGAAGGCTCTGATTGGAGTGTTCATATACTGAAATACTGCAAATACTGAAAAATCATCTATATGTTAAGCCCTTATAAGAGTCCCAAACTTTATATTTTTAACCCTCACCAGACGAACGGACGGTTGGAAAGAGCTAAAGCGTTGAAAAGCTTGCAGACGGCTGGTGGATTTCCATACATTGTGTTTTCTGATAAAAAAATTTACCGTTGAACAGTTTGTTAAAAAACCAAACAATCGGGTCTGGGTAATTGAAAGAGAATTTGAATACTTATTTAGTCACTAGTCGTCATTAGCCTGGCCGCAATACACCACTCTGGCTTTCGAACCTGTACTGAAGCCTTGAACAGATCAACATTTGAGTTCCAGGACGTGGACCTTTTAGCCGGATATAGCTTATTCGCATAAATCTCGAATAAATCAAGATTGGTTTGAAGAAAATGTTCCGCACATCATTTCTTCTCAACATAATCTTTCGAATTAACCTAATTCAAATCCAATAGATTCTTCCATTTGGGTTAATATAGAAACCAAAGTTTGCACTAAAACATGTACATACGTTACAGTGGCGTAGTAAACATAATTGTTAGCCGGACGATACCTTTTGGCGCCCCCTCCCCCTCCCCCTCCCAAAAAATAGAAATTTTCCAGGAAATCTCTTTTGCTCTGTGGACCATTAGGCGCCCCTTTGCGACTGACTCCCGGGGCATAATACACCCTTTTGGGACGCAGCCAGCTTTTAGGCAGATTTTTGCGCTGTTACATTGTTCCTGTCCTACTCTATGGACGCTGGACATTTAAGCAGGAGAGGAAAAATCGTATAGACGCCTTCAAAATACACCTATACCAAAGGATTTACGAATCTCATGGATAGCAAAATGGACAAACATCGAAGTCATTTGTGTGATTTTGATGGACAAATATTTATATCTGCAAAACGTTGAAGGAAAGTAAACTGCAAAACATTGGGCACATCATGTCTGGTGAAAATTATGAGATCTCTCGACTGATCATCGAAGGGAAAATTGAGGGTAAGAGATCAGGAAGAGGACGCCACCGGAATTCATGGCTAAAGCTCGGCCGAACATTGACTGAGATGTGAAGGGATGCAGTTTCTTGACCCAAAATATGTAATAGGATCGCAAACCTCCTCAGAGAAACGCCGCTATAAGAAGAAGCAGAAACAGAAACATTTTTTGTACTAAGGAGAGGGTTGTACTCAAGCTGAATCAAACTGAAACAAACTGCATCAAACTGAATCAAACTGAATCAAACTGAATCAAACTGAATCAAAATGAATCTAACTGAATCAAACTGAATCAAACTGATCATAGACTAGAATCTTGTTTTTTGTGGAATATTTCGTTGGTCTGATAACTTTTGTATGACTTATTACTTGTTTTATCCTTTGGTATATAGCAACCGCTATATATCCTTGCACAGGTTTTCCAAAGTAGGCTTTAATTAAATATCCTCGGCGGAGTTGTTTTATAATGCGGAGTGGTTTATAAGCGGAGTGGTTTTCATTTCTTACTGAAGTTTAGACCTTCAAGATGATCAACAAGTATATTTTGGAACTGGTAGCAAACATTTGTTAGTTGGTGTCGCCTATAAATTATGCACGTAGCTACGAACTTTTTAGACTTCCGGTTTCCTGTGAAACTTTCATTGGTATTTTACTAAAACAAACATTTATTACCGGCGTAGAAATTCCTCAATCTTTAGTAAAATGAACTAATTGTAATTTTGCTTATACACTTTGCGGTTAGAAATCCCTAAAGCAGCCGAATGTTTGCGTGCAGATCGCCTAGGGGATTTCAAAAGCGCCGCCCTTACCCATTCGATGTTTTCAGGCGTCCTGTCGGTTCTGGAAGGTCCATTACGTTTCTTCTGCACACTACCGGTATCCTTGAACGTGTCCACCCACAAACAAATCGATTTCCGATCAGGCACACGACATGCAGGCGCGAAATTGAAATGATTTCTGAATGCACGCTGAGTTGCGATGACCGAACGGCTGAAGGAAAAGTAGGCCTCCACGGCGTACGCGTGCTCTTCCTTTGTCCACTGCATTATTGACACTGAACTAGTCATAACAAAAACCTTAGATAACGTGCTTTCGAACGCGCCATATACCAACGCTCTAATATTAATGGCCGCTTTGTCGCGCGAGTTTCAAATAAGGAAGTAATCACGCCCCACCCTGTACTACTGTCTGCAATAGCACATGGCATGATATAGATTTCTTTGAATATTATCATATTGACTTATAGCCAATTACTACAAACGACAAAATTTTACATATAACGAAAACATGTACATTGATCCATATAACGATTCTGACACTTTAGAAACCAGACATTGTGCAAACTCACATTGTAGAAACTGTGGAATCTATATATGTAGAAACCAGACAAGAACAAAGCTTCAGAATTTAAGACTTGAACATATAAACAACAAAAATGTACAGAAATAAAAAGAAACTTTGTTTAGAACATAAAAAGTCCTTGCCTATAAAAAATCGTATCGCTCACCTCAAACGCAAAGAGCAAAAGTGAAAATCAAGTCAATTGTCATCTAAACCGAAATATTATACGTCTATTATGTTCACCATGGTCGTGCCCAGTCAAAAAATGGGATCAGAGCGGGGTTTCCAAATTTCTTCTTTGTATTGATTTCCGATTCTTAAACTCTAGGACAGTTGAAGATATATATCTGATACCTAATGTGAGTTCAGTTCTGGACAAACTAGGCCACTCTCATTACTATAGCATTCTTGATCTTGCCTTAGCCACTATAAGTGGCGCTTGATAAACCATGGTAAGGAATTGAATTAAATAATATACAACTACCTCTGATCAACCTTTCACAGAATCGTAATTAAACGTGCATAGAAAATAGATCTATAAAAGTAGTTAAGTCCTTAATACAAACTTTTGTATTGTACAGACGTGCTAGTAATATAATGGTAATAAAATGTGGAAACAAGCATTGCATGGATGAGATTAAGAGGATATGTAGGATATGTGGAAGAAATGCTGAAAGGTGAGAGCAAAGGGTGATTGCATGTACGAATATGAATTGGAGTAATGAAGAAAGGTATGTGTTAGGTAATATAAGAGTGAATTTGGAAGGAAAAATAAAAGGTATAGAGATAATGAAAAATTATTGAGCAGACAACTTTTCTTTCCCTCCGAAGAGCATTAAGGAGATGAAACAAAGGGAAAGATTGTCTACTTCTACTAAGAGAGAAGGAAAGTGGATTGAGGGAGAATGTAAGGAGGAAAGGTGTAACAGAAAGAGGAAAGGGTATAGGAATGATGGAGGAATTGTTGACGAACGAAAAGGTAGGAGAGGGAAAAGGGAATAATGTAATTACCAGGGTTGAAATAGATTCCTTATTCCTTTTAGGCAGGAAGAAAAGAAACAGGAAGAGGGGAGAAAATTTTGACTGGTTTATTTGCTTTTTTAGAGTATTAAAATATATTCTTGAGTTAATTTTGTAATATTATACCTTATTTAATTTGGTTACGGTATTCTATTTATTATGAATTATGCCAATAAAGATATTTAATTAGATTGGTAATAAAATGCGTTTATACAAAATCTTGGGAACCGCTAGTTTACTATGAAAAATGTTTCTTATAATAATCACCTTCCGCTTTTGTTCAGGGATATTTACTATGCTGTATAGAATCAATAGCTTTCTAATCCAGACAAAGTGCGAACCTAATCAAATCCATCATTCATAAGCTTACAATGTTGCAACATTTAGACAAGCGTAATATACTTCTAACTTGTCTATTGTTTACCAACTTAGCCGAAGGGAAATATTTTCTATAGAAAGTTTTATTTCGAAAGTAAATATACAGTGCTACGCAAAAAGTATTAATAGTCTCAGCAAAAAGTCATTATTCAAAATTTTGTTAAAAAGTCCCGCCAAGTCACGAGTATCCTACCGCGCTATAGAACTGAAGCCACACGGCTTATTGCATTGTCCCTGACCGACACGAGTCACTTAGTCGCACGAGTCCAATATATCTCTGTCTAGCTCCAGATGCAATCTGCACTCTGCTTCAGCAGTGTAGGTCAATTTTCTGTTTATGTACCCTCAGAAATGAGAGTTCAGTTAACAGGCCAGTCATCTTTTTGATGTTATTCCTGCCAAGTTTCAACATGTTGTTTCAATTTGAAGTTTTCCTCTTACATGCCTTCTCTATAAAGCGCTTACAGTGTTGATTATGCCAAGCAGTCTATGTGTTGCTGAATGGTCCAGCCTCTTATCGCTTGTATAATTGAACTAGCAGGTACGCCCAGATCTAGCTTCAGACCCGTGAACCGTGTGCTTTCCTTGCTAATGTATTTGCTATTTCGTTGCACACAATGTCATTGTTCTTTGGTTCCCATATCAACGTAACTCAGTTGCGCATAGCCAATCCTGCATATATACCAGTTTGAAAGATTCTGGAAAATCTTCATAGAGGGCAGGAAATTTTGCATTTCGGTTGTTCGCCGGATATTCCTATTCCGGTATGTCCAGTAGCCCTGGAACCCTCTGTAAACTAACTATGGCTCATTTTAAAAAGTTTGGATGACCTCACAATTCCTGTACATATTGTATACTGGAGAATTACAGCTCGTTTTCATTTTGAGTATTTCATCCTCTGTAATTTTGGTGTCCATGGTCTTTGCCAAATTCGGTCTGATTACTTTTAGCCGATGCAGCTTCCGGCTCTGCCTGGATGATCAATTCTAATGGCGGAAGTACTAGCAGCACTTCAAGTGTCTTCGTAGTAGAAGTCGTTTTCATAGACCGTGTTATACCAAAGCACGCAGATCTTTGTGTGGAGGACAGTTTCTGTTTTGCTTTAGCCTGGAGTATCTTTTCCCACCACACCAAGAAAATCTTACCTGAAAATCGAATTGTACAACCAGTAAGATTTCAGCTCCATGCTTGTCCATACATTCGACTTATAACTTCAGAAGTTATAGCCGTTGTGTCTATTATTCAATCAATTTGCCGGTTCCAAGTAAATATAGAATAGAGTACTACTACAAGGCACTTTATTTTTCTTTTGCAACGATATTTGTATCCCATAAACTTTTAGACTACCTACGCCGTCCAGATGCCTTCTATTATTAAACGGTACAATCGAAGTTTTCTGAAGGCAAATTTTTAAACCTTTGTTTTGTTGTCCATTTTTCTACCAAGTTAAGTGCTCCTTGCATAAGTTATCTAACAGCTAAATTGAATGCAACTCATATATGTACGGTAAGTAGCATTTTGCAAATAATTAGAATCATTTAAAACAATATAATTTCAAACTATTCACAAATATCTGCTCCCTTAAACAAAAAATTGCTATAAATAAGGGAAAGTAAACTGGCATTGTAATGAAATGTGATGGATTATCAATTTGACGTTAAATTTGTATATGATCAAGTGGAATTAATGATCCATTCAAACAGGTTTAATAGTGTGATTATGTGGTTCCAAAAAGTTTCTGAAATCATATTTTTAGATTTATTTTAATGATGGATTATCTGGAATAGTCCAATTAATTTGAAAATGCTAGTACGATTCTCCTACAGGCTGTCCCAGAAGTCCTACACCGTAGGGTTTACTAATTTTGCAATGTTTTCTTGTTTTTGGACTAGAAATGTTGACCTCTGAATTCAATGTGAATGTGGCCAGTTCGCACTCGACAGTTGGCGGACTGCAATCAAATTTCACGGCTGCAGGTCGTGTGGCCGACGGTAGAAAATCTTGACATGCGGGCATTTAAGAGGTAGTGGAAGGGATTCTGGCGAAGGTATCAGGAAGTCCAAAAACATCAGTCTGCTGAGCAAGCTTGGAAGTGGGGTTTCCTCGTACCACATTATGGAATATCTTGCGAAAACTCAAGTTTCAACCGTAAACGTTAGAAATGTTACTACACATGTCAGAAGACGATGCAGATCGCTGTTTCGTAATGTGCAATGTGTTTTTGATCTAGTTGAAATAAGACCTAGACTTTTTGTCTCAAGTTATTTTTCGGAAGGAGCCAATTTTTATGTAAATGATGAGGTGAACCGACCTAAATTTTGGTACTAGTCCGACAGTAACCTTCACTGGTTTATCGGCAGTAAAGAGCTCGGAGCTGATCGCGTCATGATTTAGTGTGGTTTGTGGAACTACCAGATCATAGGCCCCTACTTTTTGGACGAAATAGTTAACAGTGAAGTTTACTTGGCAATGATAGGGAATCAATTACTACTTGATTTGGATTTGGTGGGTTCTGGTAAACGAAAATGGTTCATGCACGCGATGCACCCCCACTTTGTCTTTCGATCTCTTTCCACATATTCTTCTTCCAACATATACGAGCTTCCGTTCACTCCAATTATCGTATTACAGTTTCCCATTGTCGTTACGAACTCTATATTATCTTCGTCTATTTTTAACATCTCACTCAATCTTTCCATAAATTGTCTTCAAATTCTCGTCACAATCATTGATTACTTTCCTTTTACCCTCATCATTCTTCCATATGCGCCTTTCCATTGCCATTCTTTTCATTGTGCCTCATTAATTCCTATTTAGATCCTCGTAATTATCTCTCTGCTGGCACTACCTATTACATGCTTTCATGCTTTCTGTATGATTTCTATACTTGTTGTATTGCTTATTTCACTTATATTTGTTAGACAGTGAAGAATTTGATTTGGTTTATATAAAGAATTATTACTTTGATTATATAAAACATATGGAAGTAGCCATAAAATATATGGAAGATCCATATACTTCCACATATAATATGTGGGAGTATAGGAAAGGTTTCTGATTCCAATAAAGATTTATTTGTACGGCAATCAAACTCCTATAAACGCATTAAGGCATATACTAATTTTAGAGAAGCACCAGGTGGTGCTCTAAATTAAGAATTAAATTAACAAGCTTCTTCTTGAACTTATCCCATGTATCACACTTGCAAGACATAGTATTTTGATCTAAAGTGCGTATTGGTACTCACTTTGCTGCCAATGTTTTAAAACATATTATTTCCGTCAATACAATATTTCCGTCAAATATTTTTTAATACTTCTACTTGGTCCATTATTTATTAGAATTTGATCATCTTATATCAAAAAGCAATTTTAATTTCAAGATTCTTAAAGCTAGGGCTTTACACTCTAGTTTAGCTTTTGTTCTAGCAATTTAACTACTCTAATTGATCGTGTAGTAGAGATATAGCACAATATTTGCAACGACCAGAACCATCACAGCGTAGTATCGTCGTACTATGCCAGTGATAACTTCATAGCGGGACACCAATGTTCCTGTGTGGACGCCAAATCTATGTGACGACCTCCCGTAATCTATTTAATATACTAACGGAACTCCCGCACGCGACGCTGCTAATGGGTAGCCTAGCGACTGTCACGAATGGCGCAAAAAGTTACAGACTGAACGGCCTTCCGAAAACGTCCTCGGGCGTCGGGTCAGATTAAAGTGAGGCCGCACTTCTGAACAGATGTTGTTGTTCTTCTGGTCCTCAGAGGCTCTCTGAGAGCTTACGAAGCTGCAGTTGGAAAGTAAACCAGGTGTCCTACATCTTGCGGGTAGCTGCAATAAACTTTTCCACTAATGAGTGAAACACCATTAAAGTTTTAACAAAACCGTCTATTATTCTTTACAGAAAACAGAGAAATAAAGATATTAATGTACAATAAAAATGTCAATAATAATCAAATGAACAAATGACATTTTTATTGACGCAATAATAATAAGCAAAGGAAATTAATTAAGTGGCGGTATAAATGTCATCACAAAAATAAATAATAATTAATAAAAACGGCGCATTAATAAAACAGCGGTGCAAGTATAATAATAATACAATAAAAACGGCGCTTATATTACAGCGGTGTAGGTAAAGCAACGTAACAATACAGTTATAAAAGAATCAATACTAATGCGATATCAATCTGTAAACATGCACAAATATTCACACTCATGGCGGAAGGTAAAGGTAAATCTAATTTTCTTGGTAGAAACGGAGGGTTTTAACTGAATTCCGGAAAGCACTAAAGTAGTGTAACACCTCGTAATTCGATGATGTTACTGATATGGAGTGCTTAATATTAGCATAAAGCGGAATGAATACCGATATAACGTCCCGTAATATGCTGACGTGCTACCGGTTGCCTAACACCAATGCAAGCCAAAACCAAACACTCAAGTGCAGGGATACAAGGAATTTATTCAACACCCCTTAATATGTTGGTATTGATGTGTGACTAATTTTAGCGTATATCTAATCTGTACACTTAAACAACGTTTCTGAGCCCGTCGACGTTGCCCGTGCACAACACCGATATAAACCACAATTATACATTCTATGCAGGCGGCAAGGAACTTTATCAACACCACTTAGTTCCTTGGTGTTGACAGGCGAATAATACCAGCATAACTAGAAACGAACACCCCAGCGGAACTACAACTGTAAAATAAATAACACCCCGTAATACTTTGGTTTTACTATGGTCAAGTGTGCGAGACCAACACAAGCTAATATTATACACTCAAGCGGAATGTGCGGAAAGGTATTACTATCTAGCGGCTCATAACCCGTCGACGCTACTACACGTAAAAAGGAATCAGGAACACGGAAAGATGTGAAGCTATTCAAACAAACTTGCCAGACACTAAATAATATATACTATACAAAGTTGCTTACCTAATTTACGGTTTATTTCACGTCGCTCTCGGGAACAACTCGAATTCTAAAATATTCTGTTTAATTCTCGATATTTATACCCCAATATTCACCCGTTTAATCAGTCCCTGTGTGCATAACCACCACACAATATTTTTCAGATCGCCGAGCCCTCCGCTCGTTCACGCGACACACAGGGTTCATATCATATCCATATACACGCACGTAGCTACCCGGGTAGCCAAAGTCGTTCCTATATTACGTACTTCATTATATATCTTACTCATATGTTCACGTTTAGCTATTACGTAACCGTTGATTTAATTATTTATTTATGCTTATTGATTTAATTATTTACATAACAATGGGACTTTGTTTCATATCCTGTGTTGCAGTGCATCTATTTCACTAACTCAAAAGGGTCCGTCTTACTAGGCTTTTGTTGTCCAGGAGGTAGATAGTCTCAACTTACGTACATTGAAGCAGTCTTTTTTCATGGTTACTTGCAAATTTGGTAATAATATGTTCAACTGTATTCATTTGCAAATCCCCATAGTTGTTTATGTTTCGACAGTACCAGGGTGCATCAATGCTGTTCAATGCATAAATGATGAATGGTGGTGGTGGTGGTGCTGTTCAATGCATGGTGATGCATAAATGATGTTCTTAGTGCTTTATTCTGGAAGCGTTTGATCACTGGAACTTTACTTTTGCTGGTAAAACCCAAGATTTGAATGCCATAGATCCATAGTTTGTTTATATTGAAACAATTTTTTACATATAGACAATTTAGAGGTCTTCCCTAATAGCAAATGCATTTTCGCTCTTCAGGCTTTTTTGATTCGAAAATTTTAGCGTAGTCTACTTTCAAAGGCCATTCTCATATATTTAGCTGAGTTAGCATAAGGAATCTGGATCCTTCATGATTTTTTTTCAGCGGCAATAGCTGCAACGTCGTGACCAAATGTTGCTATTGTTTCATATGAAAGACTTGGGATATCACCGGTATATAATAGGTATATAATAAATGGTTTTGGTACTCTACCTTGTAGCACTCCTGCTCTGATTTCTTCTCATTCAAAAAAGCATCTTCTTACACATTTTAAATCGATTCAAGAAAATGTAGATAACATTTAGTTATTATCAATGTTATAACATTATGACGTATTATTCTCTTAAATTCTTATTTAGTACGCTGCTAATAATAAATTTATTGAAACAAAAATTTTAGCAACATACTTTAAACTATCAAACCTATGAAATTATTAAATAATGTAATAAATCCATAAACCAATAATAGTAAACAATTTCAAGAATATAATGCGAATAATTAGGGTTTCCATTTAACATACGTTTAGAACTATACAGGATTATTCAAAAAGAATGAACCGATTTCATTTCCTTATTAGTGGTCATAAGCGTGATAGTGGTGAATTCCTTATTGGTGGCTACGCTCACACCCAATGAATACTTTTAATAATTTTTGTACCCAATCAATATAAATACGTAATATTTTATTTTTTTTTTAGTTTTTGTATTTGTATTTTTTTATTTTTTATTTTTGATCTGCTAACGTAGCTAAGGTAAGTATTCACTTGTTTTTTTCAAATTATTTTAAATATCAGCTGCTAATGTCTGATGTACATGGAGCTAAAAATATCTGCGCATTTTTTAAAAATTTTAATCTTTAGGCTGTTAACATCGCTAAATTTGCATTTTTTTTATATTTTAATTTTGAGCTGAAAAGTATAGGTGTGTATTTCCTTGAATTTCCATAGCATTCAATACATTAATACAATAGAACTTTTTACAAATTGGGCAACCTTCATACGAATATAAGATTTTCATTGTTTAATTCAGTGATCTTTTCTAAGTTTTTTTATTACAAGAAAAGACACCCCCTTTTTGTCTTTTCTTATCTCGTTTTGTAAATGATAAAATTTCGCTAGTGGACGCACTGGTTTGTCAATTTTAAATTAGTCCTTCTATAATTTTTTTAATCAACGTAGGAAACATGTTTAGGATAAAGTTGATTAAGAACACTTATAGAAGATGCATTTTAAACTAATTTAAATATATAGTTAAGTATATAATCTAATAATAAATTTAATAATAAATTTATAATTAACAAATGCTCATTAAATATCGAATTTTGAATAAACTCACATCATTTTTTTAACACAAACGACGTAAAAGTCGGCCATTTCTAGGCTGTTATTCCATGTACATTTCATTCCAAAATAAGCCCAAGAATACGAACGGAACTTCAAAGAATATGGTTTCGTAGTAAAAGTATCAAAAGGTTTTTAAGTTTGTTTTTGTTTGCTTTGCAACTCAAACTTGTCGAACAAATCTCTGATCCTAAACAAACTGAATCAAAATTAAGAGATAAATCATCAAACCACACGAAAGCTGAATCAATGGGCCTACTAGATATTAGTGTCGAAACTATGCTTGGATCTGATGCTGCCGCAAAAGTGAAGAAAGTCTCTTCCTCAAATGATATAAAGGAAGAGAATCTGAGTTTGTGAATTGCCAAAAAGTCTGCATGGAAAACAGAATACTTTATTTTTAGAATTAGAATAAACTAACC